>JAEBDU010013312.1:0-19129 GCA_016802625.1 Heliconius numata
TAGAGTTGAAAATTCCTTTGAGAGCTTACAGCGAGCCACCGCGGCCGTGGAAGTGGGAAACGTGTCAAGTACAATTAATTCCACAATTTACTTTTTACTTTTATCCCGAGTGACACTTTGCGGAATATAACACTTAATAAGAACAGACTATAGAGACATATAAAGTATAGCTTTGCTAAAGTATAGCTCGGTTTAGTTACTAGTATAAAGCTTATTTAGTTATTGATCGAGGTGGCCACAGTGGCGCAGTAGGACAACGTCGGAGCCAACTAGCGTTGTCAGTTCAATTCCTATTCGGGGATTTGAGTTATATTTAAATTATTTTATTTTGTTTGCTCCGATGCGGAAAGTATGGTTAACTTTTGCTTCTGAACATGCAAGGGAACGGAGTGTTTTAACACTAGTGTGGGGATCTTTTTCCCCTGAAAAACAGCCATAGCATTCTAAATTGGCTTAGATAAGATAATTTTCAATAGTTATTAGTATTTCAAGTAATTTACCGATGACATCGATATAAAACAAGAAAAATCTTTCTAAATTCCCAACTTGATTACATGGAAAGAAGCTTAATTTCTTTTTTCCCGGTGCATCCCTAAGCCAATTAAGTTAAAAAAGCATAATCTTTCCCTGCTTACTTTACTAGACCTAATTTAATTACTTTTTATTTTCGAAAGAAATTTTGTAACTTTATTTATGGTAGTCAAATTCCTCGATGTCGTGTTTATGTAATTAAAGGAAAGGAGGAAACTGTTAGGAAAATATAAGCAAACTTTGAATTAAAGAGAATATATATCACTTTTTTTTTCTGCTTCTGCAAGTAGCAGCAGGAGCCTAATGTTAAGACATTCTACTCCCCACTTTTCATCGAATTCGGGAGGCATTGATTATTGAGTGGCGAAGCTCAAAATCTCGCTTGCTTCAACGCCAGAGCGAAACGAAAACCGAAAATATTAAATATTTAAATTCCTCGGATGGGGATAGAACCCACAACCTGTCACGGTTAAAGTCACACGGTCGTCCGGCCACGACAGGCTTCTGGGAAAAATATATAATAAACATATTATTCATTAAGAACCTTCCCACAGATAGTAAAAGAAATGAAAAGATATAAATAGATAGATGTCCGTTGACGAAGAAAGGAAGCGATAAATCTGTTCTGTTCTTCATCACCGTGACGAAAATAAAACGTTACGTTCAATGAAACAGAAACCTGACAATACTTGTTCCGACGGGGTCTCTTAGTAAGCGTTTGTTCGTTGTCTATAAAATAATTAGCTAAATAAGATCCTATATAATCTGATTTTTGAAATTGATAAAGTATTTTTTAATTTTTATAGCTCCCTTTGTCTTACATATGGAAGGGAAGGCAGATAGAAGATGATAAGATTCTTCTTTCTGCGCTCTTAATTTGAATTACATACAGAATGCATCATTAACGACGTATAAAAGCTCATATTTTTGTCAGCGTTGATTTATAAGCTTGGTTTTTCTATCCTCCAGTAGACGGTCTTCTCTTTCTTAAATGTTTTTTATAATAATTTCAGCTTGATCCCGCGCGATCTTGAGATAAAGTCTCTTGGCAAACGGACCGACTGGCAACCGAGTGATTCTGTAAGGGTTCCCTTTTTTAGATTCGGTACCCTAAAATAGAATAAAAATATAAGCATTTTCTTCCATACATCCTAACAATGCTGAAACCTATTTCATCCAAAAACGAGATACATCGACGCTAAAAAAACTTAATAATTATTTACTTGCAATATATCTAGTTATCAAACAAGATTCCAAAAGCACAGTATCAATTTCATCGATGCTCTCAGCAATATTACATTTTACATTCCAACGCATTAGTGCTTTAACAGTTCCACGATTGCTTGAATATTAAATGTATTTTATGGTACAATTTCTGGAATAATCGTTGGAACTTGGTTTGGAATTGCATGTTGAGTAGCGCAACTCAACGCCGCGCTATAAATATAGATATGCTATGTATATTTATATCTTATTTATATATTTTCTTTTACTATGTTTTGCGGGTTCTAATAGAAATGTATATAAACTATTCTAGCTGGAAAAATAAGACCATTTCTGTAGAGGAAGTAGCTAATAAAATAAATACAGTAACATCAACATTGGCTAAAGTATGATCGCAATTTCAAAAGACTGTTTGAATCTTCTTCAATATATTTTTACGAAGAATTTATAGTTAAAATATATAGAGTATAATTTGATTTACTTTATGTTCTTCAATTTAGTTAGCAAACAAGCTTTTGTGATCATATAAATTGTGTATAATGAGGTTATTTGTTGATAGTTAAATTTAAAAGAAAAAAAATATTTTCGCCTTTTTAAATCGTTTAAATAAAAGCTTTTTCTAAATAAGATTTTTTGTTTTAAATCTATTGTCCTCCAATAGATCATAGTTATGAATATTTCATAATTATTTCAGCTTGATATCTCCACGCGATCTTGAGATAAATGTTCTTGACAGACGTACACTAAGTAAGTAAGGTATGGACCTGTTTTTTTTTTAAATATAAGCATTTTTTTTTTACATAAATAATTTAAGACCCCTTGTAAGCACCTTGCCACCTTGCTAAAATGACTTAGATATGGAAGCCCTGGTATCTCAGTCTATAAACAAATGTTGATACAAACCTATATTATCCAAAAACGAGAGTAGAAATCGAGTGAAGTTTCTTCATTTCCACGTCCTAATAAACTTCGAGGCGTCCTTATATATTTTCCAATATTTGCAAAATGGATTTTTAATTAAATCAGAAGGGGAATAGGGACCGTTCTCGTATTTCCTGAAAACAAAATACAGAACGCTTTGTTACAGAAGCTCGTCTCAGCGAACAATGTACGAAACAATCGATCAATTTACATCTTGTAGCGATATTTTTTATGTATTCTCGAAACAAATAAGATTTCATCTAAGCCTTTGTTAAGCTTTTCCAAAGGTAAATAAAGGAGAGGAATTATTTACTTTTAATTTTGTTTTCCTACTATACTTTGGATTTCTTTTTCTAGCTTCACTACTTTCTGTATCTCGCACCTTAATTGTAAAAGTTATCCTCTTTATAATATTAGTACACCGCCCGCTGCCCGCAGACATTTGCGAGTGTTAACAAGCACGACGTGACGACTGACACGTATCTACAAACTCTCCCGTATTTTAAAACTCAAATATTCATTTTATTGACAGACCGTAAAAGCCAAATTTAACCTATATAAAACATACAACGCATTTAAATGCATTTAATTGAACAATGAATAATTAAGTATTGTTAAAAATAATTTCGAAAATATACTTTAGTTTTTGTAATTTCTCTGCAGTTCTCCCGGATTTTCAACATTTTTCCTCCTTCGATAAATTCAGCATAAAAATAATTTCTCAAATTGATCCAGTAGCTGATATAACATAAGAATGGGCGTTCAACAAAACAAAATTTTCCTCTTTATAATATTAGCTCCTGATGTATAAAGCATAAACAAACAATAATAGGTTTATGAAATGTTATTTTTTGATCATTGAAAGTCAGGAGTTTGTGAGCGAAGCGAGTAGGGGGTGCAGCCCTCCCATTTATTCATATTTTTGTTTGATATTGATTGTATCTCTTCGCTTATTCGTTAGTTTTTTTTCATTTGTTAGTTTTATTGATATTATAGTTCATATTACTTGTAATTTTGATACTTCTAAACATTTTTTTTGAGGCCGTCGTGGCGCATCGGCACAAGGGTGTGACTGTAACGCGACGGTTGTGGGTTCGATCCCACTCGAGGAACTGAAATATTTATTTACGCTTATATTTCCGTTTCTTCGCTCTGGTGTCGAGGCAAAGCGCGGCGTTGACTTCTGCAACTCAACACCCAGTGCCTCCACAATTCGGCAGAAAGTGGAAAACGGAATATCTTAACACTAGGTTCCCTCTGCCTACGACTAAGTGATTTAATTTGATTTTAATTTTTAAATATTTATTTTAGGATGATAATATTGATGGCTCGTAATTATTTGTACTTATTTTTCTAATATAAAGAATATTATTTCCCTTACTTATGTCGACTTGTTATTGTTTTTTGGTTGTTTATAATTATTTAGGTTTACATTATCTTACTAATGCAAAAGGAAATTGAAATAATGTCATAAATATATTGAATAAATATTCGCGTAGTTCAAGCAGACGATGCCGCGCGGATGCGCTAGTAATATAATAAAATATACAGAGAATTTAGTCAAAGCACATTAAATGGTAATAATGGAACTGTTGCTGATAATGTTTCAAATTACATGTTATGGCAATGAGATATCATATTATTATATTTGTTAAATAGTACTACATTAATTAGAGTTAGGTATATTAGATACGAATATACTCTCTACTCTCTCTAACTCTAATTAAAAGAATGTATGAAGTATCTGAATTTAATCGCGACGATTCGAGTTCGATTTCCACTATAGGAACTTAACGCCGCGGTTTGTTTAGTTAAGAGCGAGGAAATAGAAATAAGTTGTTACTCTAAGCGGGAATACAATCAGAATACAACAGAATTTACAATCGTCGTGCGTATATTCAGATACTGTGGCGCTACGTCACCTCTGCTTTCCATTAATGTATTTCAATTCTATAGTTTTAATATGTCTTATCAGTTCTAGGAATCAAAAATAAATTATAAAAGGAAATCGAATCCATAAATATCGCGTGAACGTATACGCACAATTTCCAATATTAAAAATTATCATTGTTGTAGTAACTTATTTTTTGTTTAAAAAGAAAGTTTCATAGAATATTACTTTTAATATACCAAAAAATTCATTAAAGGACAAAAAAACCATTTTAACTCTCAGCATAAATTTTATATTAGTTACACTATTAGGCATTCTGTAGTACTAAAAGCTCTTAGCTAAAATGAATTAGGTGCGACATCCACCAGTGTGAGCTTCTACTTTGAAAGTTTAAGAGATTGAGACAATTAAAAACGTTACCAACTAGAGAATTGTGAAAGCTTGCTGACAAATTAATTTGGGAACCCCTGCTAGGCGAGAATAAAGGAAAAATAGAATAAATATAAAAATGATAATCAATCAATCTCTCTACTGAATTAATTACGTTACTCGTACGCTTCAAACGAAAACATGCTTGTTATTTCATTAAATAATTTTAAGCACTGAATTGAATATAAGTATTTAAACGTAAAAACTATTTATTTTTAACCTCAATATATATCAATAACAAATTTACTCATTTTAGAGTTCCATATCATAAAAGAAAGCGACACCAATATAGCCTATAGGCGTTAAAAAACGACACCTTTATAGGATCACTTTGCTATCCATCTTTCTGTCCGTCTGTTTGACGTAGAATCTATCGGGTAGAGAATCAAATCAAATATTCAGGTCTACGATTTCTTAAAGCTTTTTAAGAAAAAATATCTTTTTGTAAGTCACGTTCCCGTTGACCTACAGTCATGAATTTGGTACGGAACCCTTGGGCAAGACTGACTCGCACATGTGAATAAGTGGTAAAAAACATTTATAAGGCAAGAGTGGTAAGAGAGGTAAGGGAAGATTTTTATATTTATTAGGTAAATATAATAAATAACATCTTTATGTATAATTTATAATAATATTTAAAATATATATTTTAATTTTTTCCCACATATACATTGAATTTCAAATTAAAATACATAAAACAGGCTACTTAGGCGCAGTAGCGAGGCAGAGAGCCGTGGGCCTCGTTCTGAGTTCATTACATGATTGAATAATGCATGAAACGCCGTGACGAGGCGTGAGTTCACAATAATGTTGTTTCTGCTCGTCATACAACCTTTTCATAATTATTTACGTACCCTACATACACTACGAAAGTTGTTTGGGAAACTTTGCTTTAAAAGTTATGGCTGTTTAATTAGGCTTGCTGTAACTGTATGAGCTACGTATATAAATAAATAAAGCTCCTTAATTCAGTCCATCCAAACTCCAATCCACAGTCCCATTTCAGTGTGGCCGTAAAAATGACGGTTGTAGTTTCGATTCCTACTCGGGGGTATGAAGTATTTAATATTTTCAATTCCTCGCTCTGGTAACCAGGAAATCGCGACATCTAAGGCGCATTGCCTCAAGAGTTCGGCGGGAAGTGGGAAACGGAGATGACTTAATGAAGTGTTTTAAGACTAAGTGCCCAGGCTCTCTGTGCCTACAATATTATATGTTAGGGATACAGCGTGAAGCTGAAAAAAGAGCTACCTACCTAGAGATAGTTTTATCGTCAGACATTATCTACTTTATAGTTAATTTGGCAACCGAGTATTGAGAAATTTTGTTCTTTAGTTTACGTCCTTATTTTAGAGACATTATACGTATATGAGCGCGGCGTTAAGTTTCATCATACTTAACTTAATGAGCGAGAGAAATGACAGAACTTCAAGCCTCTTCAATATTTATCGCCCACAACGACTTGTCTTGTTAACATTTTCCTATCATATAGGTAGGTACCGTACCTACTTTCTTCCTACATATTACTATTTAAACATTCGGCCAAATTGTATAGTGAAATATAATATAATGATTTTTAATACGCATCTTCAAACTTTCAGCATTTATTGCGAAATATATAAATATTAATATAAGGGCAACCCTCTCTCACCATTTCAGGGTTGCTGTAGAACTCACATATATTGCTATTGACTTTCGTTAAGTATTTGAATAGACGTTCCATAACGATATTGTGTTTGTGAACAGTCTAGTGGACTTAACAATTTGTGGAATACGAAGAATATGTGTTAATATTATAGTTAAATAGAAAAAATTAACATTCCAAAGAATAATATTCCGATTATTATCCAGAATATTAATTTTTACCTGCGGCGTCGCTTGTATAGTTTAATGGGACTTATATTTAACTTATATCTGTGTACCTATTATAAAAAACATATACAAATTTATATGACATATCCTAAGTGCCCGAGGTAACTCTAACATCAAGTATATTGGTTTACATAGACACTGCTAAAGGCAAAACAAATATTGAAATAATTTTTCAATTCCGACGAGTAGTCCCTGAGATTAGGAATTGAACCATGCAAAATCTTCGACTGTATTTTTTTTATTGTAGATAGGCAAGCATTTGTCCTCTATCTCACCTGGTGGTAAGTGACGATGCGAACGAAGGTGGAGCATGCTTGCCTAGGTAGTGCCTATTCACTCGTTCTTTAAAGAGGGCCAGGTTATACATGTTGTGAAACAAATATGAATGTGACAATAATTGCAAACAAAGTTATATATATATGAACTGGGCGAATTATTTAAATTTACTGAATATGCGGTTTAAATAATAACGGCGGCTATGATTGATATTTAATTACGTCAGTAACCGATGATGAGGTTTTTGTGGGAAGTTCGATTAAATCGTACGACCAGTTCGCTCATTAATATTATAATTTTAAGCTTACTCGTATTTATCTACATAAATATAATCTATTATTGAGGACATTTGTCAATGTAGTAGAACCCAAAACAATGATTTTTAATTTTTAAGTCTGTTTGTTTGTGTATTTGTGCATGCTAATCTCAGAAACAAAAAAGAGTGGAGCAATTTTTTTAAACTAAAGAAACAAAAATATTTAAAATACTTGTAAACCTTTCCTGAGTCCACAGGAGTCGACAACTATCGCTTCCTAACTGAGATGAACGAATATTCATCTTAATTAATAACATAATTTAGAGAATTTAGTTTTAGACAATACGTTCGGCGGCCTGATGCTACGAAAGGTTCTGTGGTTTAATATAAAATATATGTGTATGTCGTTTCTAAATGTAATAGTTTTAAAAATAATATACACACAAGAAACTTAATATTTTTATATTCAACGAATGATTTATTTTTATTATATGAGCAATTTAATAATTTTAAACAAAAATTTTATAAAAATCGGTGGTCATATAAAAAAAATACATACAACCTTTCAACCCCTTATTTGAACCCCTAAGGATGGAAATGTAAGAAACCACGAGACACGTGTTCAATGAAAAAATTTTTTATTACTCAGATTATTATTTTACCTGCTTATCTGTCTACTGTATGATGAAATGCATTTTCGTTATATTATACTCGTAGAATTAAACTCACTTGTTTCAAGTTTACATATAAAAAAAGAGAAAGTGTCAAAAGGACACATAAATATGAACACAAAAACTTACATTAAAGTTTTTAGTACGGCAATATCGTGGAAATACAACAACTATCAAGGGACACAATATCTTACTTAATAAATCTTTGTCAGCAAAAATAAACTCATAACATTACTAGTTGTGACTTTTTCTTCTTTCTTTTGCCACAGTACCAATGCTAAAATAAAATATATCACTTTCAGGATGAATCGCGTATATAACAGGGTAGGCAGAGGGAATCTAGTGTTAAGACACTTTTTTTCACTAACAATACGTTTTAAAACATTATTTTTTTCCTACATAAAATAAGTAAATATTTTAAATGTTTAGCAAAAAAAAAGTTATATTATTTAAAAATTTAATTTTTAATTGTTGGGGGTAAATCTTTTTACCCCGATAAACACCCCGTAAACAAGACAATAGTATTTTTAATAATAATTTAATACATGTTAAATAATCGTTTTTTACAATATAGAAAAATGAACAGTCGGGAACTATTATTCTGTTTTTAGTATTACTTAATATAATTATAAGCTTTTAGACTTGTTGTTCTTTTAGGTTTTTATGCAGCCGGGTTTTTTGCTTATATATAATTCATTGTTTTTTTTAAATTAAATAACATAAAAAATATAATACAAATACACGTTCCTTAATCGTAGTATTAATTTGAACAAAATACATGTTTTCATTCCATCTACTTTAACATCGAGATTATAGGGAATTGCTTTAAATTAAGCTTTTAAATAAAATGAGTTTAAATTGATTTGGAGTTCAATTTGCCTACATTTAATTAAAACTGGTCATATTATCATATATCTCGAAAGTTTACTGAAATAATATTTTCTACTTTCGGATATTGCGTAGTGGAACTCAACGCCGAACCTTGACTAAAAGTAAACAACACTTTTACAGTAAGACGCCGCGCTGTCCCGATGAACCACGACGCGAATGTTAACGTTCTTTTCAGCTTCACGCTGTATCTCGCATGTAGCAGGATAAGCAAAAGGAGCCTAGTATTAGGACTCTCCGTTCCCCACTTTCCGAATTCTAGAAGCATTGCGGAACTCAACGCCGCGCTTTGCATCGACACTAGAGCGAAGAAATTAAATTATTAAATATTTAATTTCCTCGAATGGGCATTGAACCCACAACTTGTCACGTTTACATTTGCACGCTTGTGCCTCAGCGTCACGTGTGCCTGGTCTCTGACACAAATCCGTAGTACGTTTTGATCTATCTTATAAGGCTTAGCCAGCATTAGCAATGTAAGCTTCATGACAGGTTACAAATTGTCGACATTCTCGGGTTTACTTTAATCTAATATAACATGCATGTATTATACATTCCAAACTTACTCTCGAATCACTCTGTCTATTAGTGAAAACCACATTAAAATCTATTGCCTAAGTATTTTGAACTTATGTATATACGTAGAAATTCTATTTGTTTATTATATATGAGAGAAAAAAATAGATTCATGGTGTATCCCGCATATAGCAGAGTAAGCAGAGGGAACTTAGTAAACCGTTTTCACTATCCGTTCAGTTTAGTATGTTCGGAAAACAGTCGGCCATTATTTGTATTATAATTTTTATCTTAATTAATTAATTCATATAAAAATAAAAGAATCACCCAAATGAGAATCGAACCCATAGCCGTTACGTTTACAGTAAGATGCTGCCTTTTAATTATAATTACATTAATATCCAATAGGCTTTTAGCTGTTAGCTATCACAAAATTGTTAAAATTTAAACAAAAGACACAAATATGGCGCTGTTATAGCAGCAATCACTGTGTCGTCATTAAAACATCCAATTAGTAAAGGATTAATTGTCATGAAAATTTACAAACGCTATTGACAGTACCGAACTATGAATTAATGAGCTTAGTATTAGAGAACTTAGTAAAATCACTGGAAATCCCAAAAATTTATGTTAATTTATCTTCTATACAGGTTAGAAAACACCCAAAATTAATACGGCTATAATGAAAGTGGAAGAATCGAAAAAGATATGCCAATATAGAAATAATATACAAACAAATTCTTTAGCGCATTTTTTTATTCGAAGATAAAATAGTCAGTTTTTTAATTTTATTTTTGGTTATGATTTTTGTGAAGCTATTTTTATATAAAACTAATGTTATACATATATGCACTTTTCTTATACATTTATACGTGTCATTTCAATAATAATATTTTATTTTAAGTTATATTTTGCTTAAATTGACTGATAGAGGAATTTATTATATTTTTGTGAGTTGAGTTCTATCCTGCCTATTGGGCCCCATCTGTGCTTCTCTTACGGTCGGCTCCTTAGCTCGCGAGGGCGCCGTCTTGCAGACGCGAGTCAATGAATCTCACTACACTTATTATATTCTAAAAATATTTCTTCATAATAAAAACCAATGTAAAACTATAATAAATAGTAAATTATTATTTAAATATTTGATTGATGAAATAAGTTGTTTGAAAATTTCAAAACGAATAGTAGGTTATTGGTGAATGTCGCTCGTCGAACGCAATATTTCATTGGGCACTTTAAAATAGTATTGCGAGGTAGGTAACCGAGCTATGTGCTTTGATACCAGGCTTGTCGTCCAACGAGTGGTTCATGCGAAATGTTTTACCAGCGCATATTACTTAATTGACTTTTATAAAAAAGTGAAGTTTTAAAAGAAGAAGAAATAATAATTAAAATAATAAACATTATTTAATATATTATGTTGGTTGCCACAATGATACAATTGATACCGTTAAACGACAGAAAATTCACTAAAGATAAAAAATAAAAAATGAGTACTTCTAATAAGATCTAAAAATTGTAATAAAGTTCGAAAAATCATATTTAATATATAATAAGTTATTTTAAATATCCTTTTTTTAGAATTTCTAGAAAATTAATACCTAGCAAATACAAGACATTGATTATTTCAAAAATGTGTTAATATTAACTTTAATTTTCGGAAAAACATATTTCGATAATATATTTATCCAGACAATGCAAAGTAATTAGAGCAATCGTTCAAAATAATAGTTATTAGAAATATTATTTAAAGTTCTTAAGCAATGTGAGGTGCGTGGGCGGTGAGCTGAGAGAGTTTTCACCAGCTCGGCTCTCTACTCGCCGTAACGTTCTTTGATCTTTTTTGCTTTACTGTGTCGTGTTCGAGTTTTTAGGTTACACTCTAATTTGATGATCTAGTCACTGACGCTTTGTGGGGCGTTGCCAAATGGAATTGAAGTGGTTGATGTAGTTTTGTAGAATTGCCATTGCATCAACAATTCGACGGAAAGTGGTGAACGGAAGTGTCTTAATGGGGAACACTAGGTTGGTTGAATCGAAGAACGCGCGCTTTCTGTACCAGAACTGGTAAATAATTTGAATATAATTATTTCCCAGGACGTAATTCAAACCCATAACCATTGAGACTTTAATATTTGTAATTATCAACCGGTCAACCGTGTTTGAAACAGAGTACGCAAGTCGTTAGGTAAAACCACTCCCAACGTAATATTCGCTCACCAACTAAACATATACAGGGTGGAAGAGGCAGCGCTTCTTTTATTGAAACTGCATATAGGGTAATATATTTCAAACCCACACCTAAGAAATTAATCAAGGTACCTCAACAGTTTGGACGTAGGAATTTTTTTTCATTTCACGATTTTTATCCATACCTGTATTTCGTGTGACGCACACATACGTGTGCGAAGTTTCCGATTTGACAGGTAAGTGTGTGCGTGCCTATGTTATACTTTACAAATGGCGTTTTATTTTAAAACGATAATTTTATTATTTATTTTGTTTGAAAAAGTAACTTTTTCATTTTTGGGAATTATTTTTTTTCCGAATTATATTAGGCTTTTATAGAGTAGTTAAAACTGTGGTTTCATTTAAAGTGGTGCTGACAATTCCACCCTGTATACTGTAATATTAGTTAACAATGCCGATAGAAACTAATACTACGTACGTTTGTATGTCCACTTAAAGATATGTGTATTTAGATTAATTTACAGTCATCCAATTAATATAGTGCAAATTCCGTTACTTCATAATTAATTATAGAATTGAATATATTAATATTATTGTAACTAATCGGTTATGGGGAATCCCCCGAACATCTTATTATATTTATTTATAGAATAATACTTTATCTTGTGATTATATAGGATAAGCTCCAAGAGCGCCGCCTGAGATGATTTGGCCACGTTACGCGCCGGCCCAAGAACTATGTCGGATGCAAGTGCCTTGCTATATCAGTTCCTGGAGTGAGACCTCCCGGACGCCCAAGGAAGCGATGTCGTGATGCAGGACATGAGAGCCAATGGTCTAACCACCGAGGACGCAAAAAACCGTGCAATATGGAATAGGTTAAGTAGGAAGGCACACCCTGGCAATATCCAGGATTATTGCCAGGAGGAAGAAGACTTTATCTCTTTATTAGTCTAGTAGTTAGAACCTTTTAACGTGTGGTCGTAGGTAACTCAAGACCTTTTAGAGATTCAGAGGTAAGACAGTCGAGGAAGTTAAAATTATATGACTCGATTTTTATATTAAGCCGTAAGAAGGATTTCTCCTTTTAATATATTTGCCGCCTGAGTATATTCGAACACTCGGTAAGCAATTAAGAAAGGATAAAGTCGAACAAATACGCACGTGAAGTACGTGGGAGGACCAATAATAACTTCGTGAACGTTACGTCATTTACTTTAGGTGGAGTTGTTATAGATCATCTTCACAGATGAAGTAACATGGAGAACTTTTAATAATTGTATCTAATATAGATATTTCTTGACTTTAATATAAAATTATCTTTTTTTGTTTTGTATATTTGAGATTCACACAGTCCTCTGAAGCATATAAACAAAGATAGGAATCAATATCAATTAATATCAATTTTCACGTCTTTTAATAATTAAATTAGCGTGAAGCTACTGCTCACGCTATTTCAAGCACTTTGCTTGCCACTTACCACTCAATTTTCAAGGCAAGCCGTATTGATTGAAGGAGTAAGGAATGAACTGACAACCATTGTCAATACCGATATTGTCCACTGTGCTAGAAAGGCTTCATTCTTAATAATTTATTTAAATGTACTTAAATACTCTCTCAAGCGGGATATGAGGGCAAAAAAATGTCATTCCATTATCAAGATTAAAAGGAATAAGACAGGAGCAATGTAACCACATGCTCCTATATATTTTCAAATAGCTAAAAGTTAGATAGCCTTGCTTCCAATAATATTGAATTAAGAAGAAACTATTTAAATATCAATCCTTATTGATTAAAATACACCATTCTTCACGGAACTCCAGAACTGCGTATTAATTGGCAGTGCTTAGGTAAAGGCGTACTTTGTCTTGCCATGGAATCGAACCATTAACCACAGCGCAGACGATATCGCAGCGACCTACTTACATTTTGCAACTAGTTTTTAATATATACAGGTGACTAATCTACTGGTAACTATCATATAGATAAATAAATAAATCTAAATCAACTTCACTTCGGTGTATCCCGCACATAGCAGGATAGGCAGAGGGAACCTGGTGTTAAGACACTCTGTTCACCATTTTAAACCAAATTTTTCGAGGTATTGTGTGTTGAGTGGCAGAGCTCAAGAACTAATAAATAATAATTAATTCCACCGAGTAAGGATCGAACCCAAAACCGTCGCGTAATAGTCACACCCTTGACGACTAACACAATATACAATACAATTTCTTTTTCAGTAGATCCAGACAAATCCTTCTCTTGTATAATATTAATATAGATATGGAAAATTCTTACATAGCTTTGATCAATTCTAAATATTATTTTAATCCGTTTCAAGAAACGGCCCGGGGGTTGGTAAAGTTGAGACGGGGCTATACGTCAAGTAAACTTGTTAGAACAAGTTAGAAGCATACATACATACATTGTCACTTACCTCGCGGCAAGGTTACCAGCGAGCTCCTCTGAAAACATAATGTTAGCTAATGCGGCGAAGTAATTATAACTGTGGAATGGCAATATTGTACTACGTTTATGTGTGTTTTTGCTAAAGACAATACATTTATTTAGACAAAACGGTTTGTTTTATGTAATTTTATTATTTTTTAGCTTCGCGTTGTATCCTGTAAACTGGGAAGGCAAAAGGAACCTAGTGTTAAGACTCTCCGTTCCCCACTTTCCGCCGAGTTCTGGAACAATTGCTTGTTGAATAGCGGATCTCAATCCTGCGCTTTGCTTCTCACCAGAGCGAGGAAATATGAATATTAAACATATTAAAACCTCAAACATGATTCGAACCTGTCGCCTTTACAGTCGCACTCTTGTGCCCCTGCGCCACTGGTCTATTTTCATTGTTGCTTATTTAGACTAATATGACAATAGGGTATCCCGTAATTAATGAATAACCCAAATACATTTTATATCAGACTTATTGGAATCCAATAATTGGATGCTTAAAATAGATTACCAAAAAAATAATTTGATATCAAAAATCATATAATATATGATTTTTTTCCTTTAATTGGTGGATTTTTCTTCGCGTTTCTGTATACCACAGATAAGAATCCATTGTTTCTACATTACATTTTTTCGGAAAAAGAATTTCATACCGGTGGCCCTTTGTCTTTCGCCAGCAAATTGGCCACTAGGCTGGCGTGTTTAACATAGATTTCAAAATGATATCTATTTATAATGTATAATCCAAACCAAAAGATTATTTCATTTGAACTGCTAGTTTCCGAGATTAGCGTGTTCAACCAAACAAACCCTTAATATTTACAAAATTAGAATAGATATCGAATAAAACATATTGTTAGTCCCAGTGGATGTCCCGGTCCCATTCGGGTCACCGCGACACATAAGCTAAAAACGGGATATTTGAGGCTTAGGCTTTGAGGCTTAAGACTTAGGTGTGTTCATATGATGATAAGTGACGACGCTTGCGCTACGAGCCTTGATAAATAGGTCTCTTAGAAGGACCTGGGAGCCTGGGAGCGACGACGACGACGTATAATAATAATCCAACTCAATTGTTATAATGTGGCTTTAACTTTACTTGGATATAGGGAAGCGGTGAAAAACTAAACGTCTTCAGTTTTTATATACAGGGTGGAATTGTCAGCGCCACTTTAAATGAAACCACAGTTTTAACTACTCTATAAAAGCCTAATATAATTCGGAAAAAAAATAATTCCCAAAAATGAAAAAGTTATTTTTTCAAACAAAATAAATAATAAAATTATCGTTTTAAAATAAAACGCCATTTGTAAAGTATAACATAGACACACACACACTTACCTGTCAAATCGGAAACGTCGCTTACGTATGTGTGCGTCACACGAAATACAGGTATGGATAAAAATCGTGAAATGAAAAAAAAATCCTACGTCCAAACTGTTGAGGTACCTTGATTAATTTCTTAGGTGTGGGTTTGAAATATATTACCCTATATGCAGTTTCAATAAAAGAAGCGCTGCCTCTTCCACCCTGTATATGAGAATATTAAGCTTAAGATATGATATATGTAAAAGGCAACGATTGTAATGTAAAATTAATACAAAATTGTGAGAAACAAATACAGCAAGCTTACTTTTAAATGGTTGTTATAAGAAAGCACTCACACTAAAGGGCCAGTCACAGTTCGTTCTCGGTCTGTCTCTCATTCAAAAACAAGCCTTAAGAACCTGAAATTACTTATACAAAATATGACAGCCGTCTGTCACAATTTCAATCAAAAGGGAAAAACTTTAGAAACAGTCAATATCTTTACAATCATAACTTTTTCCTGTCTTTCATTCAAAAACAAGCCTGCCAATCATAGCCTGAAATAACTTATGAACCTGAATTTCAATCAAAACGTAAGACTTCAGCATCATTAAATACTTTACAATCATACGATTTTTTTCAGCATCACGTTGTGTAAGCAGAAGGAACTCAGTGTTTAGAAACTGACTCCCCGCATTCCGCCGAATTCTGGAGGCATTGCGTGTTGAGTGGCAGAACTCATCGTCGCACTTTGCCCCTACACCACAGCGAAGAAATGAAAATATTAAATGTTTCATTTTCTCGGATGGGAATGGAACCCACAACCTGTCACTTTTGTGAATTTGTGATACCTGTGACTTTTACAGTCACACACAATCAGAAGTTATTTACACATTATTATTCAAAATTTTAACCAACTAAGAGAAATTATAAATAAATTTGAAAGATTTCGTCAATATAAAAGATTTCTTCTTTTTTTTCTTCTTATTTAAGAAATAAATTGAACGAGTGGACTCTGGAGAGATCGTCGTTTTACGGTTTTAGGAGTTTAAGCTTATGCCATTGTATTCGGATTGACCTTCATATAAATTCTATTTCATTTGAAGTAAACATTGAAAAAGCTTTTGTTGCTTATATATAGACAGATTGTTTTGAAGTAAAACTCAAAGGCGTCTTGTATTACAATCTATATTTACCGGTAAGTATGGAAATAATCTGGTTCTTTACAAACAACTTATGTAAATTTAAATTGTAAATGTATCTGAACTAAAATACATAAACTAGAGTTTCATACGTTTTCCCTGCTTTGCGGAAAGAGCTGGTCTTTTTATTGAGAGTTAAAAAAATTCGTATACATTTTTACATATTTCAATAAATTAAATAAAATCTATAAAAACGATATTTTCGAGACAAATACAAATGTATCACATAAAATGTTCAATATTGTATAAAGAAAGATTATATCAATATTCTTTCACGAAAATATTTTATTATTGTGAAAAAATAACGTAATTATCTAACAGGAACCACGCTTATATTGGGGATATCCGAACCTTCATTTCCGCTTATTGTTTATATGTCAAGCTCTATAGAAATTCATCGCGTCGCTAATGGTTTATCTTTTTTAATTTTTCAGCTTCACGCATATAGCAGTGTAAGCAGAGGGAACTTAATGTTAAGACACTCGGCTCCTCTTTTCTCTCCAATGTTTTTTATTGAATGTTGAGAGGTGGAACTCAACGCCGCGATTTGCTTTGGTACCTGAAAGAAGAAATGAAAATATTAATGAATAAAAATTCATTCCCCCTTGATAATGAAACCTACAACCGTTGCGTATGAGATGGAAACCACCAAGTCAAGATATAAATAAGGAATCCCATGGAAAATAGGCATCTATGTAGTAAATATAAAAAAATCTACCGTTACCACTTAAATAATAACGTTGTTTTATTTTTATTTTATTTGTAGTATGAAGGATTTGCGCACGCCTCAGGTATCAAAAGGGGCGGGCTACGACGCGTGAAACATATCATGCGCTTTTAAGCAATATCCTCAACTATCTATGTCACTTCCTGCTAGTTTAACGGACAGGCAAACTTTAAGTATTTAACGTAAAATGTGATGAACAAAAGTATTTTGTATTCTGATAATTAAGTTGTTCGTTACTGTCCCGACGGTTGTAGGTTCGATTCCTAGTTCCTAGTGACAAGACATAGCGCAGCGTTGAGTTCCGCCACTTCAAGAAGGAAAATGAGGAACGGAGGGTCTTAGCATTAGGTTTCCTCTGCTTAACCTGCCATGCGGGAAAAGGCGTGGTGTCATCATTGGACATTTGGAAAATATTGATTTCTACATTTTATCAGCTTCATATATTCCACGTCTAGCTGGACATGCAAAAAACACATAATGCCTGTACATTCCATCTATCTCTTCCCACATTAATTCGAGAAACTGTGCGTAGAGTGCCGTTACTTAAGGCCCCGCATCCTCTTAACGAAATAGGAAATTAAAAATATAATGAACATAATCATTCCACGGGGTAGGATTTCTCATCAGAAAAGAATATAAGAAAAACATCATTAACTTTTGCGGCCTATCGGAAAGGGTCGCACTCATTCAGCTGAAGTTCGGGGATACAAATCTATCAATTATTCAAGTTCACGCACCGACCGCAGACTCAGATGACGAAGACTTAGAAAAATTCTATCATACGCTACAAGAAGCTCACAGTTTACTAAAAAGTCACGACAACATTATGGTAATAGGTGATTTCAATGCCAAAATAGGAATGCCGAAAAGAAACGAAAGCCTTATCATGGGTAAATTCGGATACGGAAAAAGAAATAAAAGAGGAGAAAGGCTAATACAATATGCTCTTGAATATAAACTATCCATCATGAACACTCATTTTAAAAAGAAAGACAATCGGAAATGGACATGGATTTCGCCAGATGAAAAAACAAAAAATGAACTAGATTTTATTACATCTAATAACCCTCAGAATATTGCAAACATAGAGGTTCTAAGCAATGTAGATTTCCCATCAGACCATAGAATAGTTAGAGCAACATTAAACTTAAAAAGTCCGAAAAAGTGTAGAAGAAACTATCGAAATTCAATGTCGTCACTGAAATCACAAGAAGAAATAAAAGTATACCTACACAAATTAGAATCGAACATTACAGACCTAGCCAACTTCGACGAAAATGACATACAAAAAACCTACAATAAATTCGAACTATACTTAAGAAACAGCTTAAAATCAGATAATGACGACAAGAAGAACGAACATACTTGCTATTTCTTCAGTGAAACAACTAAAGCTTTGATCCAACGGCGCACTGAACTTATAAAAACTAAAAACAAATCACGCAAGATGAAAAAAGAGTTATCAAACCTTTACAAACAAGCCAACAAGTCAATAAGAAACGATTACAAGCAGCACAGGCAGAGGACAATAGAAAATAGCATAACACGCTATAGAAGCGCAAAAAGAGCCTACAAGCAACTAATTACTCATACAGACTGGATTAAGGGCTTTAAGAACGAACAAAAAGAAACAAGATCAAGAAAAGACTTAATATCCTGCGCCACAAAATTTTACAGAGCTCTATATTCGCATGAGCCACAAAACATAACCACGCTTACAGAATTACACTCAAATAGCTTACAAACCAACATCGAAGAAACGACTATTAT
>JAEBDU010013316.1:0-139830 GCA_016802625.1 Heliconius numata
AAACTTTCAAAGTTTCATAAAAGCTAAAGAGATAGGGGCCAAAGTCGTCTTTTCTATACATTAAAGTTAGATTTACTTACTTTATTGAGAGGGATACGTGAAGTAATGTTAATACAAGAAATGTTTCAAGTTACAGAACTAGTATAGCGAAAAACGAGTTACAACAACTTATATTGAGAGTGCCTACAATGTAAATTAAATTATGTACAGACGAAATTACTCCAATACACGCGATGTTTGTGAATTTTGGAACAATTTATTAGGAAATTTATAGTTAACACAGACAGGTATTGTTTTTATTCGTGTAGGGAGGGTCCAAACACTCCGTTTTCCACCAGTTTTATTATAACTGTTGAGCAACTGTTGAGTTTCTTGCTGGCTCTTTTAAGCAGAACTGCCTTCCGAACCGGTGATAGCTTTTTTGTCTATAGAATGTTCATTCGACGATTCAAAAGTGCTTATAATAGATAGAATATTTGAATAAAATTGAATTTATAACGATGATGTATTCTAATAATACAAAAATAATCAATTCCCCAAGTGACGATCGAACTCACAACTATTACGCCTACTGACACACTGTTCCAATTCGTTAAAAGGGCCAATGTGCTTCATAATCTACATTCATAATCTTAACACTACAAACCCACGTCTCGTGCGTGACCCAAAACAAATATCAATCAAACAAAAAAGGCCGATCAAACACATCGTGACAAGTACGAATTAGACATACACACACACACACACACGCACACATACATACATATGTACACAATATTAAAAATCGATAATATAATCGTTGAATATCGATAACTAGTTTTCGTTATCGCAACCGATTGGGCAACACAATGGAGCGTATTCAACCGTTATGCAAGCCGCTGCAGTGGATTTATTTTAAGTGTTATTTAAAAGCTTCATTTTATAAAGGCTTTTTGTTGTATTGGAAATTAATTATGTTATAAATGTGGTAATGTGTAATAAACATAACCTCGTCATTATGTTATTTTTAAGGTTCCGTACCTTAAAAGGTAAAAACGGAATTCTTATTCCTATAAGAATTTAGTTTTTATTCCTGTACTTTGTTGTCCGTCTGACTGTCTGTCAAGACCATTTATCTCGTGATCTCGTGGAGGCATGTTGCTGTACGGCATCAAGCTGATAGTATAAGATATTTTTCATATATCAAATATTTAGGTCTAAGCTGCTTTAAAGCATAGGGAAAAAATAAGCTTCTACAAACAAACTTGTATTTGTAGTTCATTTCGTACATAATGAGTTCATATGTCCAAAAACTTAAGTTTGTCAAATTTTATATGTCATACTTCCCATTGACGTATAACTCTGAAATTGGAACAGAAGCCTCGGTGGGCGAGTGCGACTCGCGCTTAACCGGTGTTTGTAGTTTCACGGTTATAACAGTAAGAATAGGCAGAGTAAGTATTAAGATCCTCCGGTTTCCGCTTTCCACCCAAATTCAAGACGAGTAAGTGACTTTTCAGCGAGGAAAAGAAAACAATTCAGTCTCCCAAATGGGAAATGAATCCACAACAATGGCGTTTGTAATCATACACTGTCCTATTACGACGCGATGGCCTCAAAATTAACAAGTCAATGATTATTATTGAACATAATTAAATGAATGCCATTTATTCTAATGAGTTTATTAATTAACTTGAATTATTTTGTGAAACTTATAGTTTCCAGATATATAAGATTCATTTTGAAGCATGTTCCAAATAACCTAAAAGGCAGAGAGATCAAGAAGTCTAGTAATTTTAGAACTCTATGATCCGAAATATTGATGAATCAGAGCTGATTTATGCATCAGTTTTAGATTTAGAACCCATAAGCATCGTGCTAAGCCAAATAATTCTAAATTTCGGCATGATAACCTTTCTAATTAAAATAATTAAAACTGAATGACCCTCACACACGTGTGGATCATTTTCAATTGTCATTTATATATAAAAAAGGTCGTCCCGTTTCGACAACACCAAAAAAAAAATCGCATCGAAATGCGCTGAAATGACATAACGTCAATCCCAAACCAAGTTCAGGGCTGACCGACCGGTCGCTTGCTACTTGCCTGCCCTACTGACCCCGTTCTACGGCCTCGCTGGCACGTTTGTGCTTATCTACGTAATATCACAAAGTGGACTCTAAGAACGGTGGTGTAAGATTCATTTTGCGTGAAACGAGAGTATTTTACCTTTTTATAAACTAATACAGACTTTATATATAAAAGATAGAGTTGGGTTTGGACGGCGCCGATGGAACAATGGCAAGTAAATAGTTTGGTGAAATTATTGCGGTATCCATGTAATGTACAATAGTTACTTTTGCTTTTATTCGTGTGTAATACAAATTATTGGAAAATATAAACACTTTTGCTTAGATGCTTAGACGTAAAGAAAATCTAAAAATCACCGCTTGCCTAAGAATAGATATATTGCACAACAATAAAAAAATGCCAATAATTTCCTTACGTTTCACAACGTCATGCCATCGATAATAACACATTAAAATAAAGTAGACGTTATAAGCGATCAATAGTATTATATTTCAAAATAACAAGCAATCGACTTAGCAACTGAACATCTAGGCCTTGAGCGCTGGTACTAACCTACGACGAGAGCTAGCGCGTTTATACACAACCCTGACTGTCAAGTATTTTAAAATATTATAAGTTTTCAATGTACAATAAAATGGTGCAATTTGTCTATTTTTATTTCTGAACTAATTAGAAACTTGACTGTGTAAGATTTATCACTGAAATATAAAATGTATTTAAATGCGGAAGATAAGACTGTTTTTAGCTTCACGCTTTATCCCCCACATATTAGGATAGGCAGAGGGATCCTACTATTGAGACACTCCGTCCCCATCAAGACATTTTCATTGCCCATTTGCCGCCGAATTCTGAAGACATTGGTTGTTGAAGAAATAGGATATCCTGAGAATATTAATTATTAACCACAAATTTGTATAATCTGCTTGTCTGTTTAAGGATCGTAAGGCAGTATTAAGGGAGGACTTTGGACGAAATTCCTGCGGGAAGGAGACATAACGGGGTTCTCCATATTACATTAAAGTCCAAGCAAACAAAGTTGCATGCGAGGGCATGCATGCATCTAAATACATACCTAAATAAAAACGTGTTTGTATACGCGTCACGTGTTAAAGGGCCTCACAATCAAGAATAAATGACTACGTTAAGTCGTAAAAAAGTACAAGAAAATTGAAAATTCTACTTTAACATAATTTGCTATTGTTTATTTACCGATAGTATTACTATTACTACGAAGACAGATTTATTATAGTTTTTTTTAGCGTCACACTGTATGCGGACATATAACAGGGTATGAAGGCAAAATGTAGTGTTATGACACTCCTTTGCCCAAATTTAGAGACATTGTTGGGCTCAACGCCGGGCTCTGTATTATTGTGGTATAAAAATAATTAATTCTCCGGAGTGGATTCCAAACTCACAACCGTGACGGCCTCATAGTAAATATACTTGAAAATATAAAAAATAACAAAACATACTGACCCAATAGTTAAAACAAAATATTATTAATACAGCAAATATACCATAGCATTCAGTTAAATAAAGAGACAAGCCACACCAGAACAGTCAAAAACATATTAATATCGGTTAAAGTCGACTCAGACCTTGCCAAGGGATTATAGACCGAGTGTTTATAACGCTAAGGTATAGTGAGCTAGTTTGATTGTGACCTAAACATGTCACTAGAGAAGATTAATATATATGAAAATGAAAGGTATGATAACATTTATACAATTTTATAGTATGTATTAGGAAGTAAGACTATTTTTTATATAGATTTTTGCATTGTTTTTGGTTTGTCAATGCTGTATCCTGCATTTACCAAAGAAAGCAGAGGGATCCTTATGTTAGGATACTTCGCTTTCAAAATGCGACAGTATAATTTATAAATGCAGTGCTAAATAATAAAAAAGTCATTATTTTTCATTATTTCTAATATAAAAAGTTATCATTCTTTCAGCAATTTTTTACAATATAAAAAATTAAAACAATCATTTGCTTGAGAGTTGAGCCGTACACCTATGCTAATATTACAAAGCTAAGGAATTTCTTTATTTAAACACGCTAAATTTAGATATTACTGGTCCGATTTGGAAAATTATTTTTATGTTGGACACTCCATTTATCAAAGAAGGATATAAGGCAAGAATATTACATTGCAATAGATTTCATGTTTTAATTATCATACTAATATTATAAATGAGAATATAAGTTTGTTTGTTACGATTTCACGCTAAAACTGTTTCATTTACTCAAATAATTTAATGAGTCTATTATGAAACATACATATTCTTAGAGGTTAATTCTTTTAGTTAATTCTTTTTTAAAGTACTATTCTTTGGCTATAATAATAAAATATAGTTTAAATAATCACCAATGAAATAATACAACAATAGTATAAAAGTAAAGAAACGAGCGGCTGAAAGAACGTTGATCTATTTATATCGCTGAAATTGCGAGCCGTCTGCCTCGGTGACAATGTTAACTTGTTTTTTTCATTTATTTTTGGGTACACACATTGGACGGCAGCGTGGTGGAAAAATATGTAGTTTCTATATTGTCATATTTTCAATTTGCATTGTATAAGAAATTTAATTAAAAATTAATTGGGCCAATTACATGAAAACATCTCTGTTTCTCAGAAGCAATTCTGATGTGTTGAGTAGCGGGACGCAACTCTTTGCCAGAGCGAGGAAATGAGAATATTAAATACTTTATTTCCTCGAGCGGGAATCGAACCCATAAGCTGTTGCGTTTACAGTAGCACGCCTGTGGATTGCGGCAAGACTGGCCTACAATTCTCCTAGATTTGAGAACCTAAGATGAACTGTTTCAAACAATCACGAAATCTTTCTAGTTGTACAAAAAATAACATTTACAAAGACCGTGTAAAAATTATAAAATTTACAAAAAATAGGTAACTCGATGTAAATAATAATTGTATTTAAATGAGAGTAAAATCGTATTTAATTTATAAAACAAACATTACACAGATGGCATTATAGTTATATTAAAATAGAGTTAAAAATACCACGAAAACGTCCACACTTCACGTTTATCTAAATATCAAGTTCATCAAATAAAGGTTAACCACAAGTGGGGGGTAATAATTAATATTATAATTATTTAATTGTAGATTTCCTTAATAGTTTCTTTGAATTTTATTGCTCATATTACGTTCTAAATCTAATAGATGTAATTTTTGTTTGATATTAAGGCACTGCGTTTCCTACTTGCAGCCAGCTTATCGTAACTCGCCATCGTTCCTCTAATAGAAGGGAGAGCGGGGAAATTAAAATAATTCTTCAATTAAGTGGGAATCGAACCTACAATTACCGCGTTTACTGTCGCCATTGCAACACGACGGCCTCAATAATAAAAACAATACAAAAAACCCCCCAATCAACACATAATATCTCGAAAATTTGGCAGGAAGTGAAAAATGGAGTGTGTTAACACTAGGTTCCTTCTGCCTATACCCCCCCACCCCTCTTTCCTACACTCCTTACCGCTGTATGCGGCATACAGCGTAAAACTAAAAAAAAACCCTTTCAAATAGAAATAGACTGTAATGACGCACAATATACCCTTTTCTTATCTATGAGAATAATCTAGGCCTAGCATATACTCGTAGATTTTCAAACGACTGTAGTTAGTGAACCTTAAATTAACATTTTAATTAAAAGGCAATGTTAAGATTAACACAAGAGTTATTGACATAGGTATTCTTTAGATAACTTTGTAGATTTTTCTTTTGAAAACGATTACATTGTCTTTATTACTACAGAATAAACAGAGAACACTTAACGATTGAGGCCGTCATGGCGCAGCAGCACAGCGAATGCCTGTAAGCACGACAGTTATAGGTTTGATTGAAGCTCCCGAAATTGAGTTATTTTCAAGTTATAAAGTGGGAAACCCTCTCTCTTCTATTTTGTCTAGGACCCTTCTATATACAGTTCTAATTATGCATAGTGCAATTCTTTATATTGGCATTTAAAACAAACACTAAATGGAAATGTAAACACGGTGTAAATATTAAGCAAAGTTTTGTTCAGTAATAAATGTCCCCAATTACAGATTTTGTCCTATCTTGCACGTACAGACACCGATGGGTTACAGTTAAATTATATGCATATATACATTATACATATATACATAAACTATGTTTACGTCGTAAGTACCTACTCGCATCTATAGATTATATAGCATTAAACGTTTTGTTTACATTTACGTTACAATCAACGTAAGTACGAATAGTTTAGTTATAAATACGAATATACATATATCTTCTATAATATACAATTTTATATTACTTTTATTCAGTTTCGCGTTCGAATGTTCAATAAATTAAAATACAAGGTGAAAACTGAAAATTATATAAATAAAATTATTGACTATTATTATTGATTGTTTTAGATTTAAATTTTACTCAGTACTTTTATTTTGTTTAGATTATAATCTTACTTAGTTACTTATACTAAGAGTAACTAACGAATTGATAGCGGGCAACTATTTTTTAAATTTAAATATGAAGAAAGAAAGAAAATCTTAAAAATTAATTCCTCAATAGTAATCACTTGAACAATGACAAACTATATCGCTGGGCCACGAAACCCAGTTATTGAAACATATTATAAATAAAATGATATCACATTTTACCTCAAAATAAAATATAAAATATAGTTTACAACCGGCCTTACGACACACTCCATACCCGTACCCGTAGTAAACAACCATATAGCCAATATAGTAGAAAATGACGTCGTATTTATCGACATTCGCATGTCACTAGCAGACGAGCGGATTGTTTCGCCCATATAGTTAAGTATATTATATATGCGTGAACAGGTTGTCGTATGAAATACGTGTTACGTAAACAATTATTTGTTATATTTTGACTTTTCTGTGTCTTATGTAGAACATTGATATACTAAAATAGACAAAGAAAAAGCTCTTACTAAGAATTATATAGAAAATAATTTTAAAACGATGATAGTTGTAAATTTTGAAGAAAATTCTTAAATTAATATATCAAAACGGAGTATCTGCCTAATTCCGCCCAAACAGGCATATTTTTATGAGATGGAATCCAGCCTCGCCAGCCAGATAAAGTAAGAAGAATTATAAAGCAAAAGTGGATGGTAAGCGAAACAGGGGAAGACCATGGTTAAAGTGTTACCAGAGCGAAGAAATAAAAACATTAAGAAATAATAGTTCATTCCCCCGAATGGAAATCATACCCACAACCGACGCGTTTACGGTCAGACGCGTGGACCACTGCGCCACGACGGCTCTTATAATCAAATTAATCACCGTGTTTACAAGACGTCGTACCTACGGATATTAATTCAATACAAGAACTGAAAAAACTTAATTATTCTAAGCATCAGTCAGTTTATTAACAACAAAAACAGTTTGTATCTTGCTTTCACTCCAGTCGTTTTAATCTCAGTTTTCTTCAGACTTTCAAGCGACCGTAGTAAATTAAAATATATTGATTTTTAAGATTGCAAATTGAAATTTATTCTTTGGAAAGCAATTTGTCAATCACAATATTACTTATTTGAATATCTAAGTGAAAAACCAATCGAGGCGCAGGGGTACAATGTGTGAATGTAAATAAATGCGACAGGTTGTGGGTTCGATTCCCACTCGGAGAAATGCAATATTTATTTTCAATTCACAAAAGAAAAATAAAAAAAATAATGTTCAAAAATGTAAAAATAACATATTCTACATATTTTGAACCACGAATCGGATTAAAAAAGTTTAAAAATAAAAGAAATACTTTATTTAGCATTCGACAATTAGAAATATATATTATAGATACAATGCGTCAAAAATGTATTATACAAACGGACTTAAAAAAAGACTAAGAGTTTATTTTTCAAAACATATATATAACTTAGAAGAAACATAAGAACCAATACCTTATATAAAATTTCCTTGTAAATTGTAAGAATTCTCACCAAGTACGCACTGATACCATAAGGTGTTTCTAGACACTTCTACATACATATATACTCGTATATATAAATCCTCGGGCATATAAATCCACAGCTCGGTAAGGTCAAGTGTATACAATTGTTTTTACACATAGCTTAATGTTAAAAGCGAGTTTTTGTGAGCATGTATTATTAAATTCGATAGAGTTGACCTATAGGGGGAGCGGATAATATAAATTTATATCAAAACGAAATATTTGAATAAGATACAATGTTATGTAATGGCAAAAAGTGATAATAGAAATGGAGAAAAAATTACGGTGTTGATTTTCATAGTTTCGTGGGATAATATAGGCTAAATGACTGGATAAGTATAAAAAAATGCATATATACACAATAAATATTTACAAGACAGGTATATCAGACGGACGACGCACAGACGAAAATTCCTGGACGAGAAAGAGAAAAGAAAAATTTGGCATGTACATAGGTTAGGTAGTAGGAGAGCACTAAGAAAGGACTTCCCAAAATTCAAACCGTAAAGGGGAATACGAGATTTTCCCTTTTACATCTTAAAATTCACGCAAGGAAAGCTGCGGGCGACGACTAGTTACACTTAAATAATAGCCAACTAAATCCCTACCGGACACAAAAAAAGCATGAAAAGTTTATAACCTCTCACATTTCGATCGTGATTTTTTATCGAGTTGCGCCAGCGTTTCACTTTTGCGGGAAACTTTCACTGCAACGGTACACGCGAGTGGTGGATCGTTATATTGACTTACAACTTACAGCCGACTAGAGGCCGCACTGACAATACTTACCGTAAACATTGAAATTAATTGAAAATTTACAGTTCAATGAAACTATAATTCACAGTTAATTAAAACGAAAAACATTGATAGAAAATGTAAATGTTTGTGCTTTCTTATATGAAAGGAAATAAAATCTCAGATTATTTTTTTACTTAAAACGAATATATTATAATCAATATATATATTGTTTCTATATAAGAAATAAAATAAAAAGACTTCCGACTCAAATAACACCTATAACGTACACATATTAACATAAAACCACACGTCGCTAAGTACGGAACTAGTTCTGACCTTCCATTGAACGAACGATATGTAGCATTACGGTATGTCATACAAACGTATCAACTAAACAAACTCAACCTTAACCAAACGAGATAAGGTCTAAATTAGCTTTCATCTCATTATAAAGATAGAGAAATTGTAACAACGTCAAAATGATATACAGATACGATGAATTACGTTAGTATGTAAAACTATAATTAGATTAAACACATCCTAATAACCTTTAAAATAAAGTTCAAATTCCCAAATCACTAAAAACAGATTCATAGACATACAAAACTATATTATTTCCTGACAAAGCAAAATAAACTCTATAATCTATAAGATAGAGTACAATTTATAGATGTATTTGTCGAGATGTGCGCGTGAGTTTGAAAGGTGGGCCAGTACCGTAATCTTGTGTCATCCGTTACGGTGAAACTTATTACGCTGCACCGCTATGTTACGAGCGGACGGGACCGAACTGGTTCTATATTATATGTATGTAGGTTCACTTTGCAAATATTATTGAAAACTCGAATGATACACTTTCTTAGCTACACGCTGTGTCCCGCACATAGCAGAATATGCTGAGGGAACCTAATGTTAAGTCATTTTGTTTTGGTCTTGTTACCAGAGTGAGCAATTGAAAATATTAAATTCATTTCCCCGAGTAGCAATCGAAACATAGAACAAAAACAATTTTATATTGCAAAAAAAAAATTAGATACCAAAATGGATTTTAAAACGCTTTTGTATAATCTTGGCTATAGTCCAGATTGGTACGAACAAAGGAAGCTTCTATTTTGACAACAAAAAACTAAATTTAAATTTATGACTGGCTTCCAGTTCAATATAACGCATTATATTTTGCAATAGATACTTAACTAATAAATTGTCTGCTAATATATAACGATGTATTTTTGCCCCTTATATACAACAATAAATCTAACAACGTCTAACAAAGAATAGAAGCTGAAGCTTTCGAAGACTTAAGACATTTCTAAGATATTTTATCACTATAGTAGACTTAGCACTAAGTCTTATTTGCCTAACTAGATAAAAAGTATGAAGAGCAAGCTCAAAAAAAACCTCTTCAGGAGGCAAACTCACGAAGAAAGCAAATTATTTATTTCTATAATTAAAACCTAAGAACAACGTAATCTATTCGGAAATGATAACAACTAAATATAATGACAAATAGACGACCTTAAACTAAATAGTCAGTTTGTGTAAATATTAAATGAACGCAGAGGACAATTGTATTTGCATGATAAATTCATTACTAACTAACCTTTCGTTTGTGTAAACCGCAAAAAGTGACACCGTAAATCAATTTAACAATATTGCGTGCTCTATGGACATTTGTCACTTATTACTGATAAATAATTTAATAATGATTGATATTACATAAATTGAAAAAAATCAACAAAGTTATTTCACAATTAGCTTTAATTTTTTTCGCCTTCTCGCTTTATCTCGCATACTGGCAGGCAGGTTAAATCATAAGAGAATCTAGAGTCGATACACTCCGATCTCCGCCCAAAATCGAGACATTGTCTTACATACAATTACATAAAACCATTATAAAGCACAACGAAAAAATTCAAAGTAAATCGAGGTTGTGATATTCGTTTTATAAATATACATTCGGTGGAATCTCGATATAAATCCGAATTAACGACTGCGAATTTAATGAGTGCAATAATTAAAATCGTACCATCTTTCGTTTCCACGAATCTTTTATTTATTATCGATAGCATTCAAAATTCAACCGAGGTGAACCCAATAAAAAAAATGGGCACTAACGAGAACTGTTAGTTCAGTTGAACGCGCTATTCTAAGGAACTACAGGTTCAATATCGTTTTGTATTGGATTCTATTTATCAAAAAAAAATCTTAGAGTAATAATCGAACCCACAATCAGGACTGAATGAAGGACAACATTGAGATTGCGTCATGCGCTAGAATGGCTTAAAAATAGTAAATCGCAACGTAATAATATTATATAAAATAATTACAGTTAAAAAACTAAATTATAGTGTTATAAACAATAAAGATTATAATTTAAATTATCTTTAAAATTTTAAATGGATTTTTGTACATTATTATAACCTAATGGTTAAGCTGTAAAATAAGTAACGTTTAAAAATAAGTATTCTATACAAATACTATATAGCTGAACAATTTGTTAGGGGTCGAACGCGCTAATCTCAGAAACTACAGGTACTACTACTAAAAAATACATTGGAAAATCTACTTATAGAGAAAGATTTGTGGAAAGAAACCTAAGCTATATTACTTGACGTCAATTTTTCATATGCAACCCACTGTATCTGCCATGACAATGATCACAAGGATTTAGAAATGTGGCATATACAGATATTAATCATATCCATAGACCATGCAGATAAAGCCGCGTGTAAAAGCAAACTTGATAGCAATTTTAATTAACAACAAACGGAAAATAAACAAAAAACAACATATTTCCATCAAAAATTTATGCAATAGGAAATCCTTATGGAAAACTGCTCTCGTCAGATGGGATTTGCCATCTCCTTCCGTCGTATACGTAATAAATAAGTATGAATGAGACACTATGTGTGCCGTGTAACGGTTAATGCTCTATTTATAATTGGATACGAGGCAAGTTATCATCTGGATTGCGAATACATCGTCTGTATGATTGCTGTGAAAAAATAAAGACTCGCATATGCCAGCACTTGTTGTACAGCAGGTACGATATTCTCTAGTAGTTTTAGTTTAATTATTTTAAAGTTAAACTTCATAAAATATTTCATACAAAAAGTTAAATTGCAAAAAAAATTGGCGAGTATTCTTAGATGTAATCATAAAAAAAAATAACCTAGATAAATTGAGAGCAGTATCTTAATCTATAACCGGAAACAATAACGAACATAACAGGATATTAAATTAAAATATGTTACATAAAGAGAAAACAAGACACGTTTAACACGAGATATCTTGTAACCAATCTAAACGGTCTAATGAAAGTAATGCAACGACTAATCAACGAAATGATTTACTGAAACTGGCCGCAAAAAAATTAACCACAGCACAATTGAACGCTATAAAAAAAATTAAAATGTCAGTGAAAGTACCTATCAGACTGAAATTCAAAATTGGAACACGCTGACCTCATTCCGCGCGCGACTTCGCAAGAGAGCGCACGGATGATGCGAAAATAAATTTTATTTATAGAACAATCTATGGTCATAATCAAATTGTTTTGCCCGTACAAGAACATCAGTGTCAAATATTATCTATGACATAAAGATTATTATAGTCGTCGTTTTTTAGGGTTTAACACATGTAAATATAATAAAATAGATACTTAGGGGACATACAAATACATGAGATTTTAGCCGTTTTTATAGAGAACACTGAAACCTCCGTCTCGCACATGACCGGTTATTATTATTATATTTATAATTAATATAATATCAGCTATCATTACGCAGGTTGTGAGTTCAATAAGTTTAATAAAAGTATAGTGTTAATAAAAGTGTAGTATTAAGTTGTGAGTTTAATAAAATTACTTATTGATTTATGGAAAATAAAAGAATGTTAACAGTTTTTGCTTAATACAGAAAGTGGAGAGATTTTATACTTCTCTAAGATTAAAACAATGATAACAATAGATAAATTACTGGAAATGCAAAATATTTACTTTTTTGTCAGCCGATAAATGACGAGTCTATTAAATATAACTAAAGGATGTTTGGTTACCAATTAATTATGTATCCCGGAAACAATTTGTATTATGTTGAAAGCTGATTTATTTATTAAGTTCCAAAATATATAAAACAATATAAGTTGAATGAAAATGTTTGAACTATTTTCAATATTAAGTACTTTTCTATTACAGTTCATTTTTACATATCGATTCACAAATAGTTTTTCATTATGTTTTCTTATAATTTAGCAAGGTTAAGGAAACTAGGTATTCATTTTAAGGAAAACAACGTTCCATAAAATATATTAGAAACAGTTTATTATTAATATTCATATATGCACTCCCTTCACCGCTTCCCACCCAAATTACAATCATTACGTATTGAATTGTCTTATTTACTAGGGTAAACATAAAAGGACCTTCAAAACTTCTATAACTATAATAATATATTATTTATACTATAGAAGAACAATACAATAATAATTTCTTAGTTCAGGGACAAAACATAAAAGTCAAGTAGAATCACAATATGATAGTTTCAAGTTTCAAGTCTCAGAAGTAGGTACATTTGTGTGTCCATCAAAGGAGGTTTTCTTGTTCCGCTCTGTTAAATGAATTATTTGGTGGCTTTCACTTGTTGAGCGGAATTTGTTGTAGGTACGTTTAGAGAATATTATATTGGAGAGGTTATATCGAAACGAATACATTTTTTTTTCTTCACTCTGTATCCCACGTATAACTGGATAGGGGAGGGAATAGATTTCCTCTTAACACTAGGGTTAAAACACTCCGTTACTCATTTACCGTTCAATTTTGGAGATATTGATTGAGTGGCGGAACTCAACGCTACGCTATCCTAATTGGGAATCGTCATCAATCAGAAGGGTATTATTATAAAATTATATTTTTCATCTTTGATGATTTTTTATCATATAAATATTTTTTTATTATTAATTGTTAATTTTAATTTACTGTATGTATAAACAAAAAATATAATTACATAACTAACAGAAATGCCACACACGTACATAAGTACTCTTAAAATAGAAATCAAGCTTGTAAGGAATGCTACTAACTTTACCCCCTTTGTATTGTAATTGAATTTCATACCATCGAGTAATTCGTATAGGAATGAAAATTTTGTTTATAGTTGTTGAAATTCTGTCACGCAACATTGTATGATGATTGTAAAGGTGAATGTGAAATATTTCGGTCATTTTGAATACATATAATTATATAAGAAATGGTAATAAGTTTATATATTAAAGAGGAACAGCTTTACGCGTTTTCCTGCATGACAGGGTAGGCAAAGGTAACTTAGTGTTTAAACATTCATTATTCCACTTTCCGCCGAATTTTCAGAATGTTATTCTCTAACTAGAGCGGGAAAATGGAAAATTATTTATTTCCCCGGATGAAAATTGAACCCACCACCGTCGTATTTATAGTTAAGCTTCCATGATGGACCTAAAGGTCAAATATAAGCCTTGTATGGACAATTTTTATATAAAAAGAATAGAAAATATAACCGTACAAATACTGTTATTTTATTATACCTAATTATATAGTAAGGCTCTTTAAGGTAAGTAGTACAATAATTCGAGCAGGCCTTAAAAGTAAAAGTAAATTTAGCAAACTTAACTCACTTTCACTCACTCATTTCATGCATAGCGAGTTCTTTTAACAAACACATCAATATAAATCCTGTTGAAAGGTAAAAAAACCTTAAATACAATACATATTATATATTTATTTTTATAAAAAAATTCGAATTTTACTTTACACCGGGATATATTTTTTACTATTCACGATGTACCCCACTTTGTCTTAACAGAACGAAGAAATAAAAATAATCACTTCATAAATGTTTTTTTCCCACAGCGCGCATCGAACCCACAAACGTTAACAGGCAGACGCTGTCCCAGTGGGCTACGATAGTCTTAAATATTTTATCAAGAACCATTTACTGTTTATAATGGTATCACGTAAGTTATAAATCATTTTAGACATTAAAAACTGTTAAATGTTTCAAAAGCGTCATAACGCATTATAACGCTAACTAACAGTTAAATTAGTAGTTAAAGTATTACAGTAACAAAAGGAACTAAGTAAGTCTTGCCACAGAAAGTTTTTTTTGTTTATTAGTTATTTTGTCATTACGAGAACTTGAAACTTGTATTTTTTCGATTTTTAACATAATATAAATTCGACCATAATATTATTAAAAACATACAAAATAACGGTAGTAAACTAAGGAATATTACTTTTTTTTTTAAATTTTTTCTATAATGTCAATACAAAGCCTTCATAAATTATAATCTATGAATGAAAACAGCGTCTCAAAATCTATCTCAGATTTGAAAACGGATTATGATGATGATGATAAACGAAATGTAACCAATAAGTAAAGTAGGTTATAAAATAACTATGTATTGGAACAATATTTCCAAACTACAAAGGCGACAAGAGCAAGGGCGGGATTTGCAAAAAACAAAAAATTAACTTCGAGATAATTTACATTTATTTACTTCAATTTGGAAATAGAATACTAGAGTTAAATGAAATACTATAAAATATTTCATTTATCTATTACTTTAATAGATAAATATCATTCAAGAACATTCCTATCTCTTCTAACTCTCAATATATTAAAAGGAAAACGAGGTGAAGTTAATTAAGTTGACGTAAATAAAGTGCTTTAAGCTTTTCGTTGGTTGAGCTTTTCTAGGAAAGTATAAAGGACATAGGAAACCCGTATGACCTAGAAAATATAATTAGTTACTTTGGACGTGTTTGAATTTGTTATTCATATACTACTAATATAGAAATAATATAAAATAGAGGGGCCCAAAGCTTGCGACTGGTAACACCACAGGTTTTGGGTTTGATTCCCACTCGAGGAAATGAAATATTTAATATTTTGTCTCGCTTTCGTAACGAACCAAAATTCAACGAAAAGTGGGGGAAGTGTTTTAATGGGAACGGAGTGTTTTAACACTAGGTTAATAGGTTCCTTCTGTATACTCTGCTGTGTGCGGGATAAAGCGTGAAGCTAAAAAAATATACTACAAATCATCACCCGCAACTTTCTTTGCGTGATACATCTTTCAGATGTAAGATGGAGAATAATGTAGGAATTTTGAAGATTTCTTAAGTCCGTACTTCCGCCCGTGCATTGTTACTCAGTAGCGAAAGAGTTTTAAATAATTGTATCGATTAAGTATATTCAAAATAAGCCTCCTTTGATGATTCATATAAAAAAAAAGTATTATTTATATTAATTATCGAATAAGGAAGCAGTTTCCGAACAAAGATAAAAATTTTTAATAGTTTACAAACGTAATTTACTTGTAAATTTGTAATAAATAGAAAAAAAGGAAAACGTATATTATATTAATATAGGCTTCACATTGTCGGTATCATATAGGATACATTATGGCACGGATATTTCGTCGCACACCATGACTCATGGTCGCTAGAGTTCGGTATGGAGGTCATGACAAGATCACCATAATAAGTTTTTCGGCTATATCCTGTTAGAATTGATCAGTTTTGGTCAACAGGTTAACTATTCCCTTTGTATAGGTAATAATTAGGTTAATAGATTTTAAAAACATCAATATCAGAACCTAAATCGGCGACTTCCCTCTCATTCAAATGAAAATAACTAAAAGTTTTGCATATGAGACATAGCCCTTTCTATTTGCCCGAGGTAAATAACTCTCTCCGTAGATAGTTACACTGAAACGATTAAACTAATCAACATAATATAGCCTGTAGCTTTGTATCGATAAATATACCGTCGTACATAAAAAGATTCTTTCAATTAGAACCAATAGTTCCTGAGATTACTGCGATGAACCAAACAAACTCTAGCGTCATAACACTTAGATAAAACACTATAGGTACATTACATTTAAATAAAAAATAATCGGCCATTAATATTAAAATTCGGTTGGAAATTCGTAAGGCAGCCGCGATCGCCGTGACCCACATACGCGCCGCCATTTTGAATATTGCGCGCGCGCCGGGCCATTTCACATGATACCGCTTATCGAGGTGTGTTTTTTTTTCAATGAGATTTAATTTGTAATTTTAAATTAGGATGATTGTGTCACTTTTTTGTTTTCAGTATATTTTGGCTTGACTGTGGACGTATGGAAAATACAGCGTGTGAGAGCAATAATTCTCAACTATATACCATCAACAGACCGAGTTTTACGTTCAATAAACAAAAATATATCAATTTTTGTCTTGGATATATTTAAGTGCCTGAAAAAATTTCAAGAAATTGACTGTTAATAAAGTAAATGTTTTAAATATCTAAACAATACAATGATAATACATAAAAATGGATTCTTACTTTGTAAATAGCTTAGAATATTTATATACAGTAACTATTACAAAATATACAACATTATATGATATATCTTTACAAATAAACTTCACTTTTAATCATAGCACGCCCACACTTACGTTTAATAGGTTATATCTGTCTCGCTCGCACATACAAGATCTAATTATAACGTCTCGCTCTATTTTCAGCTCGGAAGGTGACATTAGTGGTACATATTTTGATAAAAACACTTCTTCAGATATATTGATTATAATTTTTATGTGTATATTTTTATTGTCAATATTTCTTAATATATTATCAGTAATTATAATTGCTGTATTCCGCCTACAGCAAGCAGGCAAAGGAGATTTAGTGAAAAAACACTCCGTTACCAAGTTTCCGCCTAATTTTCGAGACCTATTTTGTTTTATTGCCAAAGTGACAAACTGAAAATAAAATATTTCAGAACCCACAACCGTGGCGCTTATAGTGACGTAAAAACGTAACTAACTTTTGTATTTTTTTTTTAATAGTTACAACACTATAGCGCGAGAGGGCTAAGGCTAAGGCCATACATAGTGAATCGTAAACGAACCGCAAATTACGTCTTTATTAGTACCCAAGAGTTCTTAAATAAATATTTAGATGACTAATTAATCTGTATCATATAATAATCAGGTTACATCAACTAACAAAACAAAAAACATTTTTAACCGTTTTACAATAAATATTTTATATATTAGTCAATTTCATATTAAAAATCGTAGAAAATTTAATAATTTTGTGTATTTTTTTGATATCACGATTTAAACGACTAAATAAACTTCACGCTTTAACCGCATATAGAAGAGTAAGCAGCGATAACTTAATTTCAAGATAAATGCGTATAGAGTGGCGGAACTCAACGCCAAACATTATGAGACCGAAGCAGGAAAATTAATAATTATTATAAAGATTTAATAATTGTTATACAATATTTAAAATATGAATTATCTTGAGCGCTCAGCATCTTCATCAGTAAGATAACCATTACGTAACACCCTTGACTGATTAACGAGAGGCATACATATATCTATTTTTAGTTTCTTGTACGTATTCTACGTTTATAATTTATTTATTTTTAGATGGTTGTAAAAACTGCATTCAAGTACCTTTGCGAGTACTTTTTCCTTATCATATACATTTTTGCTGTACCTTTTAACCGACTTCTGTAAAAGGAGGATGTTATTAATTCGACTGTATTTTTTAAATTGGCAATTTTAATATATTATGTTTGAATTACTAAAAGATTCTATTAATTAAAACTCATAAATAAAGAACAAATTTTATTCTTGCACAGATTATTTGCGCAGGCTGCTCGGCGCAAGGGCCCAAGCGTGCGACTGTATAATAGGACAGGTTGTGGGTTCGATTCCCAATCGAAGAAATGATACATTTCATATGTTCACTTCGTCGCTCTGGTATCGAGCGAAGCGCGGAGTTGAGTCCCGCTACTCAACACGCAACGCTGACCCGAGTGTCCTAACACTAGGTTCCCAGGTTACATTTGCCTACCCTATATATAAAAATATAGTATGCAACTGTATATTTATAAAACGTTCATAACAAATGAAAGATATTTCTATAAAAAGCAATCAAATTCCGACATTATTTCTATTAACAAAAAGTTCATATTCCAATATCACAAACCAATGCTTTTTTACACAAATTTCAACTTTATATTATTGTTTTAAATTGAAACTTCATTTCGTATCAAACTTTTGGGTGTTTCAAAGCAATTTCATCCTTATTACTATATACATAAAGTACATAAATATAAATTTCAAAGTTTACAGGTTATAGAAGGCAGACGGTCATCGACGTTGTTTATATGACATTCCGCTTGCATTTGTCATGTAGATGCTTTGTAAATACTAATTATACGTATCGGTGGAGATCTTTACATTGATATAGTGTAATGCTAATCTATTAATTATTATCGAAACGTCTCTATGTAGAGTGAGGAACTTAATATGTAGAAATAAATAAATAATATGTACTTAGAGTGGCGTTAACTTCCGCTGCTCATAACTTTACACTGTATCCCGCTCAAATCAAGGCAGAGGGAACCGAACGACCTAGTGTGAGTAAGGCACTCTGTTCCCATTAGTGCCTAATAGTTAAATTGTTAGTTAATTATAAATATGTCATTAATTATTTTTCATGTTATGTAAATACTTGTTATTGTCACGTTATCGATAAAAACTAGGATAATTTAATTGGTATGCTGGTGTAAAAAAATAATAGTATTGTTTATCACGGATAAGGAAATAAAGTATTATATGGTTTGAAGTGTATATTTGGATTTAATGAAATAAATATTTGTGGCCAGTCGTGGTACAGAGGCCCAAAGTGTGACTGTAAACGCGACAGGTTGTGGGTTCAATTACCACTTGAGGAAATGAAATATTTCATATATCAACTTTCTTCGCTCTGGTGTCAAGACTCAGCGCGGAATAGAGTTCCGCCACTCAACACGCAGTGCCTCCAGATTTCGACGAAAAAAGCAGTGGCATGTTGAGAACGAAGTGTTACTTAAGTCAGGTAATCCTTCTAACGCGACCGTTTAAGCAAATGAAAAATATTTAAGCGACTGTTATAGTAACGTACTTATTCACAAGCGAGTCGTAATCGTAAAACATTAAAATTTTCCAAGGAATTTCAATACAAATAAAGTATTTTAGTCAAAAAATTTAAAAGTATTCAAAGTGAACACCAAGCCGATATCGCCATTTTATATTGTATACCCATTATCGTTATTAATTACTTTAAACTGGTTCGTGTCAACGCGGGCAGGTATATTTAAATGTCCTACTTATTTTCATGGAAATTTATGTACGTGAGGTTATTCACATAATTTTTTCTCTCTCTTGACAACCATGATAAAGACGTAATTTTTTTATAATTCTAGAGAACAAAACACGATGTAGCTTAAATTATCAATTGTTTATTTATATTGTAGTAACAATATAAAAAGCGGCACTAAGTTCCGCAATGTTTAAGAATTTGGGCGGTGCGTTGGGAATGGAATGTCTTAAGTTTCAACAAGAAGCTAAAAATCTTTCACACGAATGCGGACATTTAAATTAATATTCCAAAAAATAAAATCCAATTACGTAATTTCCTCTTACAAGACAGACAACAAATATTACAATTATTCCATTTATATTATTCGTACTGAAATCGTGCCAATATTGTTTTATTTTAACGTGAACATTACATTAAAACAATTTATTTCGCAAGTATTTATTTTTATATTTACAATATAAATATAATAATATTAGGTGTGCAATCGAGTGGCAAGTGTACAACTTTCTCTCGTCTCGTTCACTGCCTACGGTCTCTACACTACAGCTGAGCGAAACTTTACTGTTTACCAGATTGTGTAAAAATACGTTATGTTTATATATAATATATTAAAAAAATCATAAGCAAATACAAGAAAATAGGTTATATTATAACAGACTGTTAATTCCCTATTAAAAAAGCCTAGTCAGTCATTCAGTGATCAAAAGTTCGAACATACAAAAATATTCTTTATATGAAATAAAAGTTCAAAACAAAAATTTATTTATCTATTCATACAGATAAAAGAAAACTAGATCACATTGCTCAACTAAAACGAAATTTACGAAAACACTATAAATAAAAAAGATTCCATTCACAACATAGTTTCTAAAATCCTTTCACTGACATTTCTCACTATTTAAACAGACAGAATAGTTCCCTAAGCTGTTAAAACCGAAAACATAATAACACATTCGTCTTACACAACACTATTGTAAGTATGCAAATAATTTATTAAAAAAGCTTAATGAATTGGATAACAAGAAGGACACAAACATGCGACTGTAAAAGCGACAGGTTATGAGTTTGATTTCCACTCGAAGGACTGAAATATGTATCGTATTATCATCATTTCCTCGCTCTAGTAACGAGATAAGACGCGGGTTTCAGTTCTGCCACTCAACACGCAATGCCTCCAGAATTCGGCGAAAAATGGGCAACGCCTCTTAATGGGAACGGAGTGTAAGCCTTTCTTCATCTGTTAGTTATTTTAAAGTTTACAACTCGTTTTTTAAGATATCAGTAGATGACATACGATAAAAAAAACAAAGATAAAAAGATGTTACAAAAAAGGAAATTAAATATAATATCACAACATCATTTGTAGGATATTTTAGATAAGATATCTCATACAACAAACAACATACAACATTAATAAATAAAAACATTAAAATCCGCAGTTTTAAATTTCATCATATTACCAAATGAAGTGTTAAAAAGCAATAAACAAAGTCATTCTCGCTCTTGAAATTGACTTTATTCTTAATTTTAATATCTCTAAATGTAATTTAGTAAATTTTCGAAATATAACAACTATTCTAGGTCACCATCTTATCAAAACAGTTCTATAGACTATCTAATACGTGTTTGTAAATGGGGCAAGCTAATATTTTTACGATAACCGGTCTCAATTAATTATAATCAATGAGTTTATTTTATTCGTGCAAATATTATAGTATTTGGCACATATTAAATATGGATTTGGGAGGCTAAATATGTTATTCAGGTTAAACTGTTTTATATACGTGTATGTATTGAATTCTTTCGCTTATTTATTTTTTGGGTTGGAGGTAAAACCTAGTGACAAATCTGTCCATTTCGTAATATTACAAGGTTTATGGTTTTTTTTTATAGAACAAAAAAAACCTATTAAATAAGTTTCTAGCAGTATTTTTATCTCATATAATTTAACATTTTTAATTATGCAACACGTACATAGTATGGCAACACGATATCTGTTATTATCATTGTTTGACACCGAACTATTGTTATGACCATATAACTGGGACTTAACCGCAGAACTGTATACTGGGGAAATCCCGAAATTTTTGACAGGAAGTTATGTGGTTTTGCATGAAGATATAGAAGCTTGGAATAGTTTAAAAGGCTTAAAAACACAATATTTAATTTTTCAAATTATACCACAAAAATGTAAATTTTTTTTCGAAAAATGTGTTATAATTTTATGTGTGTCATATAAACAAGCTAACTTTTTAGTTCGTTATATTAATAATTTTCAGATAAAATTAAATAAATATACGAATTAGAATTTTCGGAGATTTAGTATAATACAAGTCTAGTTTCCTTAGTAAATCTAATAGATCAATCAAAATTACTCACAATATCATGTCCTTGGCTGCCACTCCTGACGACCTCGGGTGCCATGTATTCGATGGTGCCACAAAAGCTGTAAGCTCTACTCTCTCCGCCGCAGAACTCCTTGGACAGTCCAAAGTCCGTCAAGACTATGTGACCTTCCGCATCCAGCAATATGTTTTCTAATTTGATGTCGCGATAGATTATGCCGAGCTGTTGAGTAAAATAATAATTATTATTGTTAAATGTTATATAAGGTGCACTCGTATATACACAAAAGATTTTTCTAGCGTCACGTTGTAGCCCGCAAGTAGTAGGGTAGGGAACCGCGGGAACCTAGATTGAAACATCCAGTTTCCTACGCGCTGCCTTATTTCTGAGACATTGTGTATTACGTAGCGGAAGTAAACGTCTCGTTTTGTCTTACAGTCAGAGCAAGGAAATCAAAATAAGTCATTCTCTCAACTGGGAATCGAACTCACAACTGTGTTTAGATTAAAATCTAATAATATGCTGCGACAATATGACGATGGTCAGTATTGTCAGATGTAATATTGATAAGTAAGCTGTACTTAATCTTGAATATAAGGAAAAATATTTTTTTTTTCCTTATTTTATCTAAATCATAATTTGTCAACCGTTTTATATTCAAATATTATAATTTCATGTATTACTTATTGGTAATTTTATTATATTTATACAATGTAAACAAAACATTTGTTGTTGTTTACTTGCATCCGAGCCCTCTTTACCGAGTATTTTTAAAGATAACAAATCAGCTCACTACTATCACATCACTATTATATATATGAGACATAGCGCGAAGCTAAAAAAAGAGAAACGTTTAAGACCGTTATACCACAGACTGCAAGCACGATGGTAGTGGATTCAACTCCCGCACGGGTGAAACGTTATATTTAAATTACTTACACTGTCCCTCCCTGCTAGACTAAACGCAGCATTAAGTTCTGTTACTCAACACGCGACATTTTTAAAATTGTGTGAAAAGTAAAAAAAAGGTGTGTTTTTAACATTATGTTTCCTCTGAAACTTAATACTTACATACTTCACAACATTCCCAGTAAGTTAAACACGTACACAGAGTAGGCTAAAGCACGTCACTATTACCTTATGTAACTGCTCCAACGCCAGTATAATTTCCGCAATGTATATCCTGACTTCGTTTTCGTTGAAGTGCTCCCGCTGGTAGAGGTGGGTGAACAGCTCGCCGCCGGCGACGTAATCTGATGACAAATGTTATTATTTTAATTTACTATTAATAACACATAAGCCTTCGTGGCGCAACGGCCCAACAATATATAACGGTTATGGGGGTTCGATTCCCATTAGGAGGAATGAACTAACAAGACCTGCCTCCAAGTGAGATTTCAACATAAAACCATCTCAATTTATGGTCTCATTTTCTGAACATATGTAGGTTTTTCCAACAGCACGCCATTGACCTCGATGCTTAGCCCCTATCTAACCGATAGCGTATTAGCAATAATAATATATTCATATCATTTGTTTTACTTTTACTAGGTCCATATGAAAAAGTTAAAATAACTAAAAGCTCGTGGTAACTATAAACTCCAGTTCCATAGATTATCGCGTTCAAATAAACAAACTCTTCAGCTTTATAAAATTAAATATAGAAGTAAACAATTCCCTAAGCAAGTTCAAAAGTCAGCCAAAAAATCAATGAAAAGCTATTCGAAATCTAGACTTAGGATCTGATAATTACAGTAAAAGGGTTTCTAGACCCCCATTTTGTTAAATGCAGTTCCCTAAGCACGAATTCATACTAAGACTTTTAAATGATTTGTTTTTAATTGTTCACTCACGCAAATGGTAGAAAGGGATGGAAATATTAATGTAGCGATGGAAAAATAATATTAGTTGTATGATTTTATTTTTTAAGTTTTTTTTTTCGTTTTCAAGTTTAGTCAGTATTTTAAAGATGATATTATACTGACATAAGTGTAATTAAAAAAGCTTTAAATATAGAAGATTAGACCTAATTGTTAAAAATATAAATAGAAGTAACATGTCACTAAACTGTGTCGAAATTTAAAATAAACAAAAAAATATTTAATAAAATTTGATAATTTCAGCTAATGAAAGCTAATAATTCATTTTTTTTCTAACCATACTGCACTTGATCGATTTAAAAGGACTTATGCAAGGGAAGCCGTTGAGTACACTCGAAACTTTTCCACTACGAGGGAGCCTCAATACTGTATTACAAAGATACCTGTTATACGAGTACAAAGCCGTCCGTCACACGGAAACACCATAAGATATAATATTCAAAATAGTTCAAAATTACCTAGAGAAATGAGAGTGAAGTCTAATCTTTTCATTTTTATTAATATTATTTTCACCTATTTATTATAATATTATAATTTAATATCATTCTTTTTAACCCCCGACGTAAATAGAGGGGTGTTATAAGTTAAACGTGTCCTAACAATATGAATAAACCGATTTTGATTTAGTTTCTTTTGTTTGAAAGAAGCTGTTGCTTAGAGACTCTAGAAAATATGTTCAGCCGTTTAAAAATTATCAGCAATACTGTCTTACTTCACCATTTTCATACAATGTCAATAATCTAATTTATACTGCGGATGACCTACACTAACTAAGTAATTATCGAGCACAGCATACAAAACGCAATAATATTTAATTAGTTAAAACCGTGTACAGAATGAATGTACGAAGCGATCATAATGATTAAAACTTTTTAATCGCCTCGAGTTTGTGAAACAGAATATTTATTTTTTAAAGGCTTACTTAACAAATTACTTCATGGGAATTGAAAAAAATATTTTATGGGATTCTTTTTTTTTAGCTTCACACTATCCCGCACATAACAGGGCAGGCAGAGAGAACTTAGTGTTAAGACACTCTATTCCCCATTTTCCGCTGAATTTTCGAGGCATTGCGTGTTGGGTGACAAAACATAACGTCGCGCATTATTACCTGAGATGGGATTTTTGACCTCACTCTTACTATCTCTAAAATACGTAGAAATCCCCAAAAAATTAATAGAATTAAACGTAAATATTTAATATAACAAAAGATAAAACAAACGAAACCACCCCACCTGTCTACTATTGAACTAACTACAAGGCGTGTTTCGTTGAGGCAGCACTAGCTTCATACATAATTGAGATTTTAATCAAATCATGAATTAGCCGCAAGATGCTAAGCGAATATTTGACCCAGATTTAGCGGCGGAGTAGTGGAAAAGTCAAAAACGAGGTATGAATTTTAAAAACAACCCGCCTTCCACTATAATTTTCTTACTAGACTTCTACGTTCATACAAAGTGAAGAAAATCTTACAAGCGCTAAATGCCTTAACTTTCTTTGAAAAAAGGCTAGGGAGCTACGTTTTCATTGAAAAAAATTATCGAAATAACTATATTTACTTAAATTTGATTTTTGAAAACTATTTTGTTGCTATTACGTCACTGTTATCTTTCGTCTAAAACAAAAGAAAATTATTTATTCTAGTTACGTCTTCAAAGTAATTTACATAAACATATTAGAAATTTCAAAAACATTATAAAATAAAAGCATAATAATAATGATGATAATTAAGATAATTTAAAGGAACAAAGATATGATTATAAAGATAAAAAAGAAAAATATTATCATTTAACTTATATCGATTTAAGTTCATGGCCAAAGAACAAAACGTAAATGGATAAACGGAGACTTAAATGGATTTGAACGCCCACTTACTTTCAAAGAAACAAAAGTTATCAAATACTTATTTGTCACTTACACAAGTTCACTTAATACACAGAAACCATCATCAACTTGGTCTCACAAATCATTTCTACATACAATAATTCAATCAATACAAAACATAGTCAAGTTGGCACGTCAAATTGCGCATAGCAACGAAATCTTTTATAGCAAGTCTCGAAATTACAATATAAATGGTATTCAAAGCTCCATATTTCTGAGACGCAGACGGTGGGGTGAGGCTCGTCCCTGACCTACGTATACATTATTTATACTATATTCATTGGAGAGGGATCTAAACAAAGCTTTTTCATCATCCTAACTATTATTTTTGGAAAATGGAGTGTCTTATCACTAGGTTCCCTCCGCCTAACCTACTGGGTGCGGGATACAGTGTAAAGCTGAAGTATTATATTCCATTTCTTGTATAATTAAAACACTAGATGTTAAAATTAATATTATGTGTTAAATACAAAATAAATTAGCTGCTTAAAGGTTTTTGACGAATTGCCAAATATTATACTGCCAGACAGTAGTGAAAATAGTAAAATATAGCAAAGTTAACTATGAAACTTTTCGTTTTTAAGGCATATTTTCACTAGTTAATTTTACATGTTTTTATTGTAAATATATAAAGTCTAATCAAACATTTGGAAATCTACTAAACCTACAACCACCGTGGTGACAGCGAGATACTAACCCACTGCGCCATATTTATATTTTGCCTTGACCATTATTTGCATATCGTGACATTTTATAATAAGAAGATTACTTTAAGAAGTATTATAGAAAGAATTATCTGGTTAAATTCCGTGACAATATCTAATTCAAATGTATGAAAATGTAAATGTATAATACACTATTATATAGCACATTATGTATGAGACTTGTAACAACGTACTCATACTACACAAACAAAAGATGGATAGAGTTTTATTTCCTAATAGGATTTAGAATCACTACATTTCCACATAGGCTCTTTTCCATATAATGTATGTATTTGATTTCAAAAGCTTTATATACCTGCTTATATAAAATATATTAAAAAAAGAAATATTTTTGCTACTAATATCAAAGAAAGTGTTAGTAGAATAAATGGATCCTAATCTATCAAGATTGTGGGAACAAACAGACAAAAAACTTGTTTTAAAAAAAATAGGTGTATTGCGAAGATCTGGCACTGACATTTCCACCAACAAACCAAAATGTTTCGTTTAGCAAGAGCAAAAAAGAGACAGCTTCGACTTGTCTGGGATCGCAAGACCTGGGAGCAGTGAGAGTCCTCCTACGAGCCCTATCACCCTCATGAAGGAAGACAGGAAGACATCATCATCATCAAATTAACCACTCTAATACTAATTTATATATATTTGCCACTAACTTTATTATAAAATATATATGCAACTATACAGTAATAATCAAAATAATCTTGCAATATTAATCTATTTATAATATTAACAAGAGTCTATACAAATTACATTTAATATTAAGTATATAATAAATGAGAAAAAGCTATTAAATGCTTATAAAGTAGTATCGTTTGATGTAAAAGCAATAAGAGGTAACAATACGGCTAATATATCCGCACCATTATGATATTACTCTGTCGTTGGCCAACCGCTACTCATGTAGATTGCGTGCGGTCTAAATTATAAGCGAAGAGGAATTACTATTAAATAAAAAATACATGTTATAATTACAATGAGACTCCATATGTGTTACACATGATTCTGAAACGAATTATCTATAGGTTTATATAAAACTCTGCCGTTATTGAGTGACTGACAAACAATCCACAACCCACTACTGGACTGAGAAAGCTGAATTTGGCATTGTAGTAGGTTACAGTCGAAGTGAATACTGAGAGAGCATTTTTCAAATACGCAAATATCCATTATACATCTTTAAGTCCACGCAAACAAAGTTACGAGCGACGACAAAAGAACACTACTGCTTCTTCTTCTATAAAGTCCATGAAAAGTATTACATAAGGTTCATTAATAGTATCGCGTAGCGTAATAAAATTTCCTTCTATCGTCATTGTAAGTCTAACACTTATGGCAAATACTACTGCAAATAATAATTACCACGACAATCGCCGCTAATCGCCTACAACTTGTTTCATAGTTCTCACAGTTTGCACGTGCAAGATCTAACAATAGGTTTGCAACAGGAGGAAAAAGAGAAGTGGCGACGGGTGTACAATCTTGTTTTCAAAGTTTATAGCCAAGCTGTAATGGAAGTCGTTGTTGGTTAATTAATATTGCCAATAGATACAATGTCATTCATATTATGTATACGAGTACTCGGACCGTGTAAACAAGAAAGGAAGGTATAACAATGATTCTTCATTACATTCTCAGTCTTCTCTAAATTAATAAGTAAAAAGTTTCAAGTACAATTTTAATTATATTAAATATTAATTCAAAAGTAACTATTTTATAAAAATGGCATTTTTCAGTTTTTTTAATACAACCTTTGGATACCTAAAATTCTAATAATATGTACATACATATGTGGGACAAAGTGAAGACGGTGATCAAATAAAAGATGTATTCAAATTTTTTATTTTTGTTTATAAGGTTATGTCGGAAACAACACAAATATACCTACTGTGCAGGCATTATTGTTGTTTACAGTGAACGTAATCTCAATTTTCTTGTTTAATAGCTGTCTTCACGTCACTTATTTAAATTTTAAGATAAACAGAACATAGTCCGGGGTTCTAATTCGAGAGTCAAAATAAGTTTTACACTACACATCCTGTATTCTATAACTCGTACTCTTTTGTTCGTAGGTAAAACCAAGTATTTTATAATAACGAATCGATTTAAGCACTAAATTATCATTTATTAAGCAAATAAATCATTAATTTGAATACAATAATAATATCCACATTTAAAAAGTTAAGCAACGTTTAAAAATCAAGGCCTTAAGAAGACAAGAAAAGACAATAGAAAGATAAATGAAACGTACGTAACGTGATTTAATGCGAATATTAACAAGCTGTCTCTGATATAAGATAATAAGTGATGCTGTGATGGCAAAGTGGACTAAATATATATTTTTAGTTAAATATTCATAAGTCTTTTATATATAATTGTTGTAAGTAACTCATTACACCTTGAATCAAAATCTTTGTATGATATTTTATTGAATACACAATAACGGGCCAAATAAAATAATCTACTAATAATAACTAGCATAAGGTTGGCGTCAGTGCAGGACGATAAACTATAAATTTTTGAAAAAAAATCGTATTGATTATATATCAATATTATTTAAATGCTGCAATGTAAATTAGTTTCTAAGCACACTGGGTCAATAAAACAGTATAATCTAGGACATTATTAGGTATTTACAACTGCCAAAAAAGTGGCAGTTTTTATTGTCTACTGCATAAACTGTATTTATGCATTTAGACAAAACTAAACACATATATAAGAAATATGTCAAAGTGAGTATATTTAAATACACGTGAAAACTGAAAGAAATAAAAATGTGATAGCACATTTAGATATTCTAAAAAAAAAATATTTATGTGATAAGACCTCTTTTGCCCTAGGCCGTTCATGTAGTGTTAATTAATCTTCTCGGATAATTTCACAAAGAGAACGCAATTAAAATGCCAAAATGTATAAGATGTCTTTTGTAAGTATTGTTATAGGATAAGTTTCGAATTAATACAGTAACATTAAAATGCCATGTCATCATTTTTATTATACTTATAAATTAAAGTAATTAATTAAAAAAGTACTAGAATCAATGCAAAATGGAAGTTTAGATATAAATTTAATATTAGTTAAAAAATAATTTATGTCTCTGAGTGCGACGTAATGTTCTGTATATCATATCTATCACATCACTTCGATATTTTACGTAACATCATGTGTACAGGTATGCTACGCTGGTTAGTTAGGCTTTCGCATAATTCTCACGTTTTGCAACAACCATAGCTCTCATATGTTAAATTGTAGGTAAAGGCCAAGTCACTCATTCATTAAATGTTATAGTCATTTAGTATGTTTTAACACTTTCATAAAAAACTTTTACCTTACTATTTCTCTTAATTAAAGGATTTTCATTCTCTTTTTTTGGATATAATCATACATTACAAAAAAAATACACGAAAATAAAATTTTATTGAGATCCTTTTGAAAACTAGTTGCTTATTCTGGAACCTCATCTATTCAAAGGTTAATTAAGAAAATGCTAAATAACTCCCACTTCTAAAAAACATAACTATGTTTAGAATCATTGAGAAATGACAAATTTTCAAATAACTTCAGCGATATAGGAATTGAGATCCTACAGACAGACCAACTAACATTAAAATATCCGCAGAAGTATATAATATACTATATCTTAGTAAATATTATATATACAATACTTTTAATATAACAGTATGGTAGGTCACAAAAGTTATATCCACAAAATGAGTCAACGGCTGGAGGTCACCTTAATTATTGCAATTACAATTTCGTCTGTTACTCGTAGTCTCACCTAGAATTGACCTAAAAGCTGTAGCTAGACGATTTATACAGAGATCTTAAGTATTTTTATATAATAGGATTTAATACAATATAAATAAAATAAATTTGAAGGTGACGAACTTAGTTTTTAACATTTTCTATTAAATCTATAATTATCAAAAAATAATAATATTTTTTTAAAGATAAATTAGATTGACAATATTTTTTTAGATAGAGACAAAAAAAACTAAGTTAAGATTAATTACTTACAGTAATTTTACTTTTAAAGCTGTGCATAAAGTAAATGAAAAGAAAAAAGTCAAATTTATATACCTACAGCAAGTATAGTTAACAAAGCTTCCATCAACCAAAGCTTCGATGTATCTTATCAATCAGAAATGGAGAACTCAAGGAATTATCACTAAGCCTACTGCGACAGACAGAAAAAACCAAAAAAAATCTATTAAATACCCGTGACAGACGGACGGACAGATCGACAACACAGTGATCCTACGAAACTTCCATTTTCTGCTCCTAAAAAAATCACCAAAACCTCAATCAACACCACTAATCCTTACAAATAGATATAACAACACACCCCCAACGATGATAACTCATAACAATTCGCTTAGATTCGTACATGTAGGTGTTGGTGTAGCACCGTGCCAAGGCCGGGCGAAGTGTGCCGAGTTATGCCACCGGCACCGGTCCGCACTCCGTTGGCCAATCGCAAATGCTACGTTTTGGTGTAAAACGAGCGTTTCACCACTCCGGTGTTCCGTTCTTGTTCTTCAACAATAAACATATTGTTTGCTACTAATTGTTCGCTTCAAAACGATTTTTCTAAAGATTTTGCTTTAATTTCCTTATCCTAAGTTTGTTTTGTTAACTCCGGCTCTAGGAAACGACGGCGAAACTAATTTACCTACTTAGGTATAACGGAACCAATAACTTTGCACCAATACTACCATAATTAATTAGTCTATTGTATACTGTTGCACGCTGCATTTTGGCGTAGGCAGAGGAAATCTTGTGTTAAGACACACCATTTCTCACTTTCCGCCGAAATTTCGATGCATTGCGTATAGTAGAGAACTCAACGCCGCGCTTTTCCTTGTTATTAGAGCGAAGAAAAATCACTATATTAATAAATAATAACTCATTCCACCGAGTGGGCATCGAACCCACAAGCGCCGCGTTTACAGTCACATGCTTGTGCCACTTCGCCACGACGACCTCAATTAGTATACGCAATGATTATAAATCATTACACTCCGATATTACATCCAAATGAACAACTAAAATCATTAATATCCGTCAAATATTAACAAAAGGAAGAGAATATCAAAGTGCAAAGTTGCATCGGGTGGCGTGCCGCGTGACACAACTAGTGTTGCAATCGATCTAATGTCGTTATCACATCTTGCATGGGTACTTACTTGTATTATCGATCTTTAACCGTCTAATTGACGATGAGAGATAAGAAGGGCTCATTTATGTCCTAATAGATTTGCAATTAGACGCGAAGTTCGAGCCTTGAACACTGTCTCTTATGAAGTCTTATTTATTCAAATGAAATTGACTTGCTATGGTAATATATAGTTTTCTTTATTTTCATACGACTCGTGGCACAACTTTGCAAAGGCTGCTGCATCCCTTGCAATAAAAGTTCACATGATTAAATTCCATAGGCTAACAATCAAAGCTCGACTAACCAATATGCCAAGATGCCATATTTATCCTATTTATTATATTTATATTTGTAACAAAATTTTGTTCCTAGAATACAGAATCTAAAGGAATAAGTTAAACCCTTGAAGCATATAGCTGCTTTAGCGCAACATAAAACGGAATTGCACATATTTGTCGAAAACGAAGCTGATTATGTCAATATAAGCCTAAAGACCTTTTACAAGATGCAAATACGTCATCATTTGCATAGATTTTTATAATTTTTGTACTATGTAGCTTTTACAGGAAGTGAGGGATTCCCTTCCTATATAAGCGAAGAGGAAGTCATGGTCGACGAGAGATTGCCAACTATGGTTAGCATAAATTCAAATCCAAATTCAAATGTTGTTTTTCGAACATTGATTTTTTGGTCTAAGAATTGAATAAGTATGTATTAAAAAAATCTTTTTTGCTATTTCTTTTTTTTTTTAAGATATTTTGTCAAAAATGTTGGTTTAAAAGTAGCTCAACACCTCTTATTTAATATGTCAATATTTACAAAATCTAAAAGATTGAAGCCAATTTCGTCGAAATAATTAATAGAAAAAAAATAGTTACAGTTCAACAAACAAATCGAGTAACAAGATAGACGTAATGAACTAAATAAGAAAAAAGGAAACTTACCGAGTATAAGATGTAATTTGGCATCCGTCTGAAAGGCGTAATGTAGCGTAACGAGGAAGGGACACACCCTTACTGCTTCTAAAACCTATGAAAACAAGATTTTTATTAATATTAAAGTATATTTTATGCTTAAATGTTTTTTTACTGAAGAAACTACGGCGTTGAGTTCGGCCACTCAACACGCAATGCGTCCTGAAATTAGCGGAAAGTGGGTAACGGAAGTGCCATATTGAGAACTGAGAGTATAAACACTTGATTCTCAGGTACCATCTGCCTAACCTGCTATGTGCGGGATACAGCGTGAAGCTAAAAAAAAAATCTGGACATGTATCAAATTTATTTGGAATCGAAACTTCACGCTTTATGAAGCACTTAGCAGGATAGGCAGAGGGAACCTAGTGTTGAACCATTCTATTCTTCACATTCCACATGATACATGTATTCTGACCGACATTCCGGACATTGTTGGTTCGATTCCCAGGTAGAACAGATTAGATATTTTTCATAAAAACTGTGTCATATAAATTATTGTTATTATACAAATAACTAAGTATAAACAATTAAACGAAACAAATTTTTAGGTTAATTAAATATTGTTTGTTATCTTTCGCTTACGAATTTACATTTCATTATGTTAACCGCAAAAATATATAATAAAATAAGTACCAGAGACATATATCACTCATTACTTAAGTATGTAAATATTACCAACAAAACCTCATTACTAAAAATCTTGTTTTAGCATTAAAAAAATCATAAGAAAAAAATAAAAAAAGACCTAGAAACATCTAGATACAATACTCACCTGTCGCTCTGTCCGCGTGTGCTCAGCAGTTTTCAACTTCTGAACTATCGATGCCTTTTTGAGCACTTTCATTGCGTACAGCTTGCCTTCGTCTACGCCACATCTTTTTCTAACTAGGAACACTTTGCCGTACGCTGTAACAAATAAAAATACGTATAAACTTTACACTAATATTATAAAGCTTAAGATTCCAGAGTTTGGCAGAAAGTAGGGAGCGGAGTGTCTTAACACTAGGCTACCAATAGGATACAGCGTAAATAGTCTCAAATAAGGTCATGTTATTTGTAGTCAATAATGAACATCTGTGTCAAGCCACACACTGTGAATTAATGATCATCTTTTATAGTATTAATAAGAACGTAACAAAAAATATATAAGCAATGTTTTTATTTTTGTATTAATACAGTTATTTATATGAATAACAAAGATAAATGACCAAAAGATAATTTTATAAGTAGGTAATACTCAGTAGGACAAGAGTGTATGTCTACTGATAGATAACAATGCCTGTAGGTTCGATATCGACTCACGTCATTTTTTTTTTTCAATTTCCTCATATTGGCTAAAATCTAATTTATTAACCCACGAAATAACATATATGCATTTGCAAAAACTTTACTTCAAATGATATAGCAACATTGTTGCCAACTTAGCAACAAACTAAGCAGGTACTGTTATAACAACTAACAATGATAGATTTGAAGAAGTCATTGTGTTTCACTAACAAAAGTTGAATGAATAGAATAGTAGGACGCTGTTTGATACATTGCGTTTCGGTAGTACCTACAGTTGGTACACCTTGTATTTAAATTAACAAAAGACCCGGCCATTTTGACCAGATCCTTGTATTAATTTAAAAAAACGGTATATTTTAATTCTACCTACTATTTATTATTTAGTCAAAATTTAATGAGAAGATTTATTCTCTATTTATCACATAATATTCTTAAAAAGTGTGGGAAGAAGTTATTCTTAATATAATGTGTGAATATAAATGGGGTGAATATTTTACATTTTTACTTTTTTTCTATGGATACCTTTATAGGCTTCTAAATGTTAGAATAATATATGTACGGCAGGTGACAAAACAACGGACCACGGCACCCTGATAAGCATATCGATAATAAACGCAGATAAATAATCTCCCCGCATATAAAAGAGTAGGGTAAAGAACCTACAGTTAAAACACAGTATTTTCACTGTTTTACGCTTAATCTAGGCTGTTATTTTTTATGTTTATAGTGGTTTTTATGTATATGGTTTTATAGTTTGTATGGTTGAACGCGCTAATCTCACTAACTAGTGGTTGATACATTAAAAAAAAAGTTTAAAAATTAATTTCATTGATTTTATTAATCAATTAAGCTCTTACAAAACATGTTAAAAACATTTATTATTTAAGAAAATCCAAACAAATTATGCCAAAAGTGTGTTTAAACTCACTAATCCGAGTAGGTATATCATGGATCCACGGAATATCTGCCATACAAGTAACTGGAGAGACACTACAAAAATAATCATACGAACACTAATAAGAATAACCAATATCCTGCATTTAACTGGGTAAAAAGGCCCTAGTATTATAACATTGCATTATTTACTGTCTTACGCGTATTACGTAAGAGAAATAATAAATCCTTAAATTTTTGAAAATTTTACATAATTATGTAGCTCTCCTGAAAAATTATAAAAAGTACATATTTCAGAGAATACGGTCAAGTTCAAGGCGACTAGTCCTAGTAGTAATTAGTAGCGTATATCATGAATTTGTAGAACATCTGCTATACGAGTAACCGGACACGTCCGGTCCAGGCCGGTCCAGACCGGTGAGGAGGTCAGGTCTATTGATTGTTTTCTCAACTCGGTTGCACTGTCACCATCTTGAATGGACTTGAATGAATTAATTTAAAAAAATGTTATAATTTGTGTTTTTTGGAATTTTTTTGAAGATATAATAGGAGTAAGAGGGCAATGATTCTGGAAATAAAGTCTATGAAATGCATATGCAGGGATATGTTTTAAAATCTATATAATGTATAAAACTTTAGATGCTGAGTGACCGACACAAACAAAACATACGATAAACCTGGACTAGGAAAGTTGACATTTAGTACAGAGAGGATTTCCTGAAATTCTAACGGGAGCGGGGAAAGATGAGATTTTGCATTTTACTTCGGCTAAGAGACAATTAAACACATTACACATTTAATATAATCTTACTATTTAAATGAATAAAAATGATATTCGTGAAACGTTTATTGTTGCGTACTTGGAATCATGCCTAACAAACATACGCCCTTTGTAAATTCATAATTAACACGAATCTTAAAAACATTTAAGTACTTTTATATTTGACAAATGAATCAGCAATTACTATTAAACAGCTCAAAATTACTTAAGTAATAATAAGTTCTTTATAATTTTCTATATACTTCGTAGAATTCATTCAAAGAGAAAGAGAAAAAGATTAAATATAAATAATATGTAAAGAAGACGCGTAAACCGTAGTAAACGCGACACCTGTAGAGTTAATTATTTTCATTTGTTCGCTCTAGTAACAAAACAAAAGGCGACATTAAGCTCCACTATTGGGTAGCGACAATGTTTCAAAAATTAGACGGTAGGTTAAAAAGAAAGTGACTTCTATAACTAGGTTCCCTACTATATGCGTGATATAGCGGTGAAACGAAAAAAATCTTATAATCACAACATTTTTGATTATTTCTCTGGTGTATATGCATTAAAGATAAATAGCGTATATCCTAGGTCGGTCGTCGAACTTCACGAAATACATGCAAAATACCGCTGCCAAAAACACTGAGTGTTTACGAGTCGACCTTAACAGAAGGTCTTTTGATTACTGCAAAGTTATTTTAAGGTAAATTACATTATTTTTGTGTATAAAAGTGCAGGAAATTTTATACGTAAATAACAATTTATTGCAATTGAATATAAAATGAAGATAAGACTTCACAAACATAAACAATGATAATCATGATTTAATGATTTTGTTTATGAAATTTTGTAATATTATTTATTTATTCTATCAAAGTGGTTACTAAAAAATTTCATCAAATTTATAATATACAAAACTACCTTTACCGAGCGACTGGTTGCATAAAAACTAAAATTTAAACATGTTGGTACAGGAGCGTAGAGCGTAATTCAGAAAGAACGGATTTTCTTTTTACGTCTTAAGAACCCAGTAAAGTTGCGGGCGACGGTTATTTGTATACAAAACATTATGTTCTGAATGTTTTTTAAAGTGAAAATTTACTTTTTGGTAATATTATATCGTCTCCTTCTCTTTTTAACCGACTTCTGTAAGAAAAGGAGGTTATCAATTCGGCTGTATTTTTTTTTTTAACATTAGGACACTCCGTTTCTCACTTTCCGGCCAGTTTTCGAGACATCCTAGAGTGGAGGTAAGAAGCTGTACTACTGCGTACGGACGACTTTTCTGTCTATATTCTATAGTACATTTTTTTTCATTAATTACGTTAACCTCATTATCCTCAGTTCTAAAAAATTAAACTACCTAATTAATAATTCCTCTTAAAGGCGTAAAGGTACACAAATGTATAAAGCCATATAATTAATACAATACATATATACAGTACATATTACTCGGCAGAAATTACACATTTTAATTACACATATACATTTTGTATATGTTTATAATTACACATATACATTTTGCATAACCTAAAAGTAAGGCTCGTATTTATAAACCGCCCTCAACTGTAAGATCGATCTTGAGAGCGATCTTAGGATGCAGTTTTAATTCATAGATTATATAATTTATAAATTATATGCATGAATGAAAACGGCATCTCAAGATCCATCATTTAAGAGACTTGAGAGCGATAAGATTTCAAACGTCCCGACTCCAGTACGTCGCGTCGCGCCATGTTGTCAGCTTGTTATTATCCTTATTACAAGTTCAGAGAAAGACGTATGTTTGAAGGTCGCTGTGTGCTTTGAATAACTCGTGTTTCGGGAATTACGCATATCCATCATTTACGGTTGTTAAGAAAATCTTGAAAATCATTTTAAAGGAAAAACACTGAATTGAGGCCGGCCTGGCGATAGAGTAGAAGCGTTCCATTGTAAACGAGACTGTCGTGGGTTTGATTCCCTCTCGGAGGAATTCATAGTTTTTATTTTCTCTCACGGGTAACAAAACAAAGTGCGGTGTTAAGTTCCGCTCCTCAACACACAGAAAGAAAGTGTCTTAATGAGGAACGGTTCCCTCTGCTGAACCTGTTAAGAAAGATAAAATAAAATGTACATGTACTGTGTACAGTGTATTTACATATTATACTTCAGTACATTAAAACGTATTCGCAATAACAAGTTCAGGCGTAAATTGTAATTACTGCGCTTTACTTTTGTTGATTATGCGGAGTTCAGTAAACTCTACTCTTGGAAAATATTTTTCAACTCTAGTCACCTTTGCGTTTGGCCAATCATTGATCAAATATACCTATCTGATAGAATGCTTAAAAAAGATATATATTGCAAATAAGAAACTAAAGATATCTTAAACAACAGTAGCATTTAAATATGTTATGTTCAAATATAAATTACAATGCATAATATTGTGAAATAGAAAAAATCGCGTTTTACAAAATGAATCATATACCTGGTATGATTTTATTTTCTTTCTTGGCTCAGTTTGACTGTAAACAAAATGGTTGTGGGTTTGACACCATCTCGAAAGAATCATCAAATTAGAATTATTTTTAATTCCCCGCTCTGGTATAGAAAGCATCTACCAATGAGTTGACAATATGATTTACCAAAAAAAACCACTTTGCTAGGTGATAGGACCTAACTTGCCTACTGAATCCTGTATGGTTCATGGTAGCGAGCTAAGCTAACAAAAATATTTGAAATCAGTATAATATAGAGTAGTTTAAATAAATTATTATGTACACTAAATATTTAAAAAGTAAATTGAGGAAAATGCAAGCAAGTTCAAACCCTAGGATAAATCAAAGTACAAAATAATTGTCAACATTGGTACCAACGTTGGCCCAAGTAGCAATGTTGTTTACGATCTCTCAGAGATATGTAGCGTTTATACAGTTTGTTACGGATAATTTGTTTGGTTGTTTATTACGCTGGGTAGTTAAAAGAAAGTCATTTTATTACTACGAGTATATGTTGAATGCATTACAATTTTCATACATTATCTTTTCTTACTACTGATTATTAACTATTATTTCAGTTTCGAATTCAGTTAACGAATGTAATTTATAATTTACAATATAGTCAATTTATTTTTAAATTATATATTAACGAACTATTAAACCCTAAACCTTAAATACTTAAGGAAATGACATGTATACTATATAAAATAATCTAATCTATATAAAATAATCTAAATCTAAAAATTCAGAATGTACATACACATATCAGATAAACGAAAGAGATGAGCCACTTGGGATGCAGCTGAGTAGGCGCTATGCAGTATTTTAATATTCACAAAGAGTGTCATCCTGCATCATTGCATACTACGCTACGCTAGAAAGAACAGTTTACCCTATATTTTTTCCATACAACTTCTATTTCTTGATAGGAACTCAATTGATGTTGATATTAAAAGAAAAATTATTTTACAAAATGATAAAACTACACTATACTATACTATAAATTATAAGCCATACTTTGTCTCAGAATTTGGGCGTATCTATTTGTAGTTTCATCAATCCACCATCTCATTATTTCCCGCATATAGCAAGATAAGTAGAAGAACCTAATGTAAATACACTGCGTTCCCTGCTTCCCCCAAAAACATATATTGCGTATTGAGTGGGGGATCTCTACGTCGAATAAATTTAAATATCATTATAAATATATCCTTACTTCAATATAAAACGCAGCCAAATCGTACGAGTGGTATTTAAATGATAAAATGCTAATAGATATTCGCGGGTCGTCGACTCGGCCTAACAATGAGTTGAGGAAATCAATTGAAGAAACATACTTGCTATATATGTATACAGTATACAATTTTAAAATTATCATAAATGACGCTATTGTGGAATAGTTTAAACACTGGAAGGATGTGAGTTCAAGTATATATAATTTATAGAAGTAATGTCCTCTTATATATAACTGGAGATAGGAAAAACTCACCACCTGACCTCCACCTCCGATAATGCGACATAGATTAAACTAAAAAATATAAAACACAAACAATACTCTAAAATATCCAATAATATTCAATTTTGTATGCTTAGAAAATTCTTTTTTTTTTTATATTGTAGTACAATTTTTACAAATGTGCAGATTAACTATTACATTTTTTATTTACATTTTTTTATTAAAAATGAAAATATAAATTCTCCTTACTACACTTAATTAAGACCAAAAAGTAGCATTTAATCGAATTTAATAGAATATTTCCTTTTCAAAAAAAATGGATTTATAAAATTGACACTGATTTATATAAATCGGCACGTGTAATTATGTCAATGAAGGGCGTATGATGTATTTGATGTTAAAATATGAAACAATACATTACAATAAATAAATAATAATAACGTATAAATAGTTAACTCAATTAATTTTAATACAGAATAAAAAACTTCTTAATTATTATAAAATTTAAACATAAAGACAAATTATACTAAAAAAATTACCTTAATGTAAATACGACTGCAGCGTCCGCTGTAACAATGCACTTCTCAAGGCTACTTTAGCAGATTTCCACATCAAAGAGTGGTTTATAAATATAACATAATTTCTTCTCCTTGGTATTATGAACTTTAAATAATTATAATTTCTTTAACGATATAAACAAATTTCAACTAACTTAATTGTTTTATTTTATAAGTTTATAACTAGTACTGCAACTAAGCTTTTTCTAACATTAAATTATAAATACGTTACAGCAGTCCCCTCCGCCTACATTTCTGTAGGCGGAGGGGACCTGGGAACCTGGTGTTAAGACACTCCGATCTCCATATTAAGACACTTCCGTTTCCCACTTTAGGTCTTAAGGATTTGATTTTTGAGTGCCGGAACTCAACGTCGCGCATCGCCTCGTTACCACAGCGATGTATGTATTATATGTATTAAAAATAATACGCAGTTTGAATTGCCACAACGATTGAGAAATATAATAAAATTTGTCAAACAAACTTTGCCACCTTCTACACTCCCCAAACTTCTCCATTAGGTGAAAGCTTAGTTTGACAAATACTTTCAAAACACCATAAATTTTACCCAGCAATTAAAATGTGCTTAGAAAAACTTTAAGATTTAACTTAAGATTCATAATATAATAATCTAAAGCTTCGTTTAATAATTGTAAATATATCTTATCGTATTTTTCTGAATTTTACCAAAAACAAACATATGAGTAACAAAATTTCGAACATTCTAATAGAATAATAAGTCATTTACAAAGTATATAACAAAAATTTTAAAAAAGCTACCAAATATCCATATAATTTAATCAATGACAAATCGCCTGTCGAATTATAAACACACAAATGACGATAAAACTACGAAAGGACAAAACTTCAAACTACTATACAGTCAAGTTGATGAGCGAGCTTTTATTTATAATCTCCGACTCACAGCACAGTCAGGGACATCAATGAAAGCTGACAAAAGTTGAGGTTAACGACTTATTTAAAAGGTCAAACATTGATACGACCTAGCAGTATGTATTGGAATGGAATTCCACGTTATCTTATAATATAGCTGTATTATATATATTCAACGTCTAACTGTTATGCTAGAAAGGATACTGCTATTGAATATTTCTGTAAGTTCTCTTAATGATTGTGCAGGAGGGACATAACAGGAAGTTATTATTATATTTTTAATGCATTGTTGGTTATTTGATGTAAAAATAATTAGAACACACATACCAGTGTAGGTAGAGGGTACCTGGGAACCCAGTGTTAAGACAATCCGTTTCCATTAATACACTACCGCAATTATGTATGTATGTATGTAGGTACACGCATTTCTCATTATAGATAAGTAAAGGCACTAAATTTTAAATGCTTGCAACAAATAGAACGTAATAAATAAATACACTCGTTCTCATATTATTCTCCCATAGGCATATATATTATCAAGTACCAAATCATAAAAAGATATAGATAAGTCTTGTTTATAATCTTTAAAAAAATCTATTAACTTACATACGATACCTTAAAAAACGCGATACATTGAACTACGACTGTCAAATCGTTGCCCTCAACGCGAGTAGGTACATACTACATACATCAAGTTCGAAGTACCGTCATCGTTGAAATTAAAAATACATTACAAGATTCATGCTGTAGTGATACATTATTTTAAATATCCATAGAAAACCTAGCATTGTTGTCAATAACATTTTAATAGAATGTGAAAGTAAATATTTGGATTAGGCTTCACTTCACTTTGTATCCCGAGCATAGCAGGGGCAGAAGGGATTTGGGAATCTAGTGTTAAGATACTCCGTTTCCATTAAGAAACTTCCATTCTCCATTTTCCGCAAAATTCTTTGGAACGAGGAACTCAACGTAGAAAAATGACAATAATTCATCCCTCCGAGTGCAGTCAGACGTTGTGCCAAATAATATTTCAATATAACTCCATACACAATATTCTGTCAGTCTCTACTTTTTTTTTTCAAATACAGGCCAGGAAACACATAAACACACACTTTAGTGACACTGAAGAAACAACCAAAATATAAACATCGATTCATCGGTCCATCCTACATGATAGTTGTACTCATACGTAATCTCTGGATTACTGATTAATTATCACTTAGTTCTCTAATTACAAGAGTGAGAGAAGAAAAGCCTTAAAATAACAAGTCGATGAGCCCCACAATTAGGACTTATACAGTCCTAAGAAGAAAGAAATAAAATTAATTCTTTTAAGTATTTTTTTTCTGATTTGCTGGAAACCGCTAAACACGATTAAATAGAACTATCAATAGGCTAGTACAAAAAATATTAAGAAAGCCTAGATGTACTTTAGTGTATTGAACTAAGTCTCAAAGCATTGCCCTTTCGTCTCGACCCGAAAGCGAGAGTGTGATGACACCTGAAAGGATTTCTTCGCTTTATTCGGTTCTACCAATGTCATGTGGCTAATTTTATTGTTAAATTAATAATGTTACGTAAATGGTATTTTCTTATGCTAATAATTTTTTTATATATAATGTAGAGTTTGAATAAATATCTTATATTTTTTATTTGGCGAAGTTTTTATTATTATTTTTTTCTTAATTACACGCTAAATCCTTATAGGGGTAGCCTTACGCCTCGTCAACTGTCATGTACCTACCTCAATCATTATTTATTTTTTTTTCATTTTAATTCTTTATTAGCTTTCATATTTAAGAACATTTTAAACAAATCATATATTTACAGTAAAAAAATAGGCAATTGGAAGACGAATTGGATCGAGCAATCGAGAAAGATATTTTTACTTTACCTGGGAACCCTGTGTTAAGAAACCTCGAAGCCTTAAGACTATTTATTACATATTATAGAATACATTTTGTTATTTAAACAAATTTAAATTTAAATACTTTAGATAAGCATTTCTTATCATAAGACCACAATCTTTGCCCCATTGCGCAATAGTCCTCTAAATGTTTGAACCCGTCTCATACAGATTGTTAACCCAAGCTAGGTCTGAACGTCCTTGACCTTAGCGAGGAGTTGCGGGTGGTAATGAAAATATTTGAAGGGCTTAATACTGGGCCTATAATATAATATAATATTATTTTATTTTATTTTACGATAATGTAATAAGGGTTTTGTCTTGAATTTATTTGATATGATTAATATGGAAAAGCTTTTAAGTTATTACTTGGTTTCTTATACATGCTTAGGTAATAAGTTAAGTATTTATTTGAACTCATATAAAACGATATTGCATGTTTGATAGTGTAATTATAAATGCAATAATCTAAAATTTAAATGTTGAATGAATAGACTATCAAACGTAAACTAAATTAATGAACTACAGTTACATGGACTTAAGTACCAACCGCAATGCACGCAATACACACCAGTATATGCAGCTTATTCCTCCAAATTGACAATATTTACGACTCGAATCACTTAAGACTTTTGAGAGATCAACATCTACTTAAGATCTAACTGAACAAAACTGAAGAATTTATTAGTTTAAACACACTAATCTCAGGACCTAAGGGTACGAAATAAAAACTTCTTTTTATTTCGAATAGTCCACTTTTTAACCGACTTCAAAAAGAAGGAGGTTATCGATTCGACTGTTTTTTTTTTTTTTTATTTTTTTTTTTATTTTTTTTATGTTTGTTACCTCATAACTTTTGACTGGGTGAACCGATTTTGAAAAAAATATTTTTATTTGAAAGGTGAAGCTTCCCGAATGGTCCCATTTTTATCAAACTAGTACTACAACAACCTTACTACAATATCTAATTACTAAACCTGTTTGTTTTACTTGGCACCGACTTCAAAATTATAAAATCTTTGTATAATTATTTTTCACTTTTTAGTTCGTTGTTAGAAGTCGGTTTTTCTTTTTGTTAAAAATTAATTTATTAGGAGAGCTATAAGATATAACACCACGTTAATTGTTTTGCTGTTGTTTCATAGACAATTCAGTCTTCTACTGGACCACGCGGGCCAAGACGCAGGTAAAAAATAGTCTAACATACCGTGTACCCAGTTGCATAGCAACAATAATACACTTTCATATAACAAATCTTCGCTTCGCTTCTCGGAAGGATCCTTGTTAAGCGATTCAAACAATTTGTCTGTACGCCAGAGGCATTTGATTGGATAAAAGGACGAGACGACTTACTTGTTTTGCATTCTTCATTTTGAATAATTTTCATGAAAACTTTATATTTTGTAAGTCATATTTGTAGGGATTCTGTATATTATGTTCATACATTTGTAGATACGCGTAAAGGATTTTTTATGGTTTCGTTGTAAAGAAATGACAGTTTCATTAGTTTCGTATGTTGTTTCTTTAGTGTTTCAATGCTACTATGTAATAAATATGTAAATCGAAGTGCAAGCCGTTGGACAACTGTATTGCTTTAAAAATAAGTATGTCCAAATTACATTTAAACTATAAAATTGAATTTACAAATAATCCTACTAATGTTTTCGTATTAATTTCTACTAATATTACAAATGTGAAAGTTGGTAAATATGGATATTTGTTCCATTTGAACGCAAAAAGTGCTAAACGGACTTAGATGAAACTTTACAGTAATATAGCAAATATTAATACTTCAATATATATAGGCCACAATTTATGGATTTGGTATAATTTGACTACAAGTTTAAGCTTCTTTGGTTCGGTAGTGTTATATAAAATAATATATATAAAAAAGTATTATTAAACATACATGAAATATAGGAAAAAAGTAAATGTTTATTTTGACTTAAACAATTACAAATTAGAAGGAAAATTAATTAGCATGCACCAAAATGTATGTGATTTTGTTTTCCTTTTTGATCAGATTAATTCTCGGTTTTTACACCGTACAGTTTGAGTAAATTATTTAAAGTTATATTTAATTAAATATAACTTAACACAATACTGCGATAATCTTCATTTTAAATCAGCTTTACGTTGTATCCCGGACGCAACAGGTTAGGCAGTGGGAATCTATTGCCGAGACACTCCGTTCTCCACTTTCATTCATTGTAAACTATTTAAAAATATGATGTCTTGGTAAAAACAATATTATAGTGATACACTCACACGCACACACGTCCCGTATATCACAAGCTCAGTGGGCCAGGTGGTTACAAAGGGCAGATGTGCACTGTGCAGGGTTGTTTACCTCGCCAGTCGCCCAGACTTAGGTAGAGGGCGTTTTTTCATTGGAAACGACAATTTTTGATACGTTTTTCTTGTTTTTTGATGGTTCTTAAGTATAGGTTTAGGTTAAGGTTTTTTTAGAGAAATAATCGTTATTTGTTTAGGTAACAAAATTAATAAAATTACGTTATTTCATTTGAAATTGATGGCTAATTTATTTTTGTATTTACACGATATTTAAACCAAAAGAAAAAGTCTTTTTCTTTTTTTCGCATCTGTGAGACTGTCAATTGGCAAATAGAATCCACTGTTAAGACATTCCGTTTACAACTTTATACAAATTTTCAAGATATTGCGTGCTAAGATGCAGAACTCACTAAACTGTGACAGAGCGAAGAAATAAAAATAATTATTATCTTCCCGAGTGGGAATTGAATCGTCACATTGAAATTTTCACAGCCCACTCCCACTGCGCCACGACGGACTCACATAATATATGGTAAATATCTCAATATGCTATTCTCTCGATGTTATCTACAAACAGTTCAAACTATTCCAATTCCATAGACTACAAAATAAGACACAATTACAATATACAAGTACCTATAGATAACATATACTTATTGACGTCAAACGTTAATAAAAAGCAATTTAAAATAATAAAAAATTGTAATAAAAGTAAAAATTCACCGTTTCTTTAGTTTCATATGATAAAACACACCATTTGTTTGTCGTTATCTATGAATTATTTACAACCCCGTATAATTACTTATGAGGTACCTACAGTCAAATACACTTGAACCGTAGTTCACGAAAGGGCAAGTATGAGAAAGGGTTACATTCTTATTAACATTACAATGTTTGTTTTGATTTAAATAACAATAAAACGTAAGACTGACAAGCGATGCGGATTCATATTCCATTGCGGGGGAAATATTTTTAAATATTATCCTTTTATCTGTCGAGTGGAGCAAGATGGTGTGCAAGAAGGAGCAAGATAGAGTGACTTATTTCAGTGTTTGGTAACAGTGAAATGTTAAAAATTAAATAAGAAATTATGTATAGAAATAAAGCTATACAGCTAAGATCACAGAAAAGGCAATTTCCCATAAAATCCTACCATAATTTGTAAATTATGGGTTTTTACACAGAAGATAAAATCTGTCGCCTACTAATCAAGACTTCATATGTGAACAATCGTCCTCGTTATGGAGTACGAGTGAGAGCATATCGTCATGCGGGTGGTCTAACCCCGGGCCCGGTGTCAACGCTCTACGCCCCCTTAAAATATCGATAAATGAGCTTGTAATTAAATATTGGGTGTTCCGTTGTTTAATAGATTATTATATATTTTATATAATATACATATTTGCAGGTAATAATTGTGTATATTTTTCATTTATTATTATTATAATATACACAACGTCTTTTCTCAGTTGAAACGCGTCTGTCTTCAAATGGTGGAAAGTAGAGAAACAGAAATTAACAGTAACCTTTTCTACTATTTATCAGATAAGACAATTTACAAAATAATAAAGAATCTATAATGTCTTTATACCTAGCAATTGTACATATATTTCTATTTAAGCTTTTACAAATTATAATAAAAAAATATATTATAACATTCTCAATTCAACCACTATCACATTTCTCAGTACTAACAAGAAGCCCTTCAATATTTTACAGGACAGTGTAACAAAAGTGGACTGAACCCTAAAACTAAACACCATGCAATGTAAGATTAGCCCGCGATATTCATAACGTGCTATGAAACGCGACACTCTTTATTATTAATACATTAATCATATTTTTTTTGGATAATTTAAATAATATTCAAGTTATGATCCTCATCATATTCAATCTATCTAACAACCGCACTCGGAGATCTCAATTAAGTTTAACTGGCCTTAAATCAGTCTACTAATAAATTTGTCTTTTAATTAAATTTGTCTTTTAAATAAATTTTAATAGGGATAACTAATTTAAATTAATAAAATACCACATAAATAATAAAAATAAATAAATTCACACGTATAAAATGGTTCCAGCTGCGAACAAAATTTTTATTAAATGTTTACACATTATGAAGGTAAAACGGGATTTTTGGCGACCACCCATCACGGGTTGCGTGTTACGCGAAACAAACTTACCGGGCCGTAAGTTATCCTTGTCACATCCGTACATAATAATTAGTATATTATGAACATTTAAACACCGTGTCACCACCAAGATTAAACAGAGTCTGTCCGTAAACGCTTTAGATCTTTTTTTGGGTTTGATTTATGAAAATTATATTAATTTCCACTGTTTGATAAGAAAAAGCGTTGGTTTCCGTCAATCAACACGTAAAGTCACCAGATTGGGAAAAATATGGCGAACGGAATATCTCAACGGAACAATCTCAACGGAATATCGGAGTGCAAAAATTATGTGAATATTTTAGCACAATTAAAGCGACATTTTTTAGCTTTACGTTTCGCTTCGCATACAGCACGGTAAGAGGGGGCAGTTTTGTTACACTCAGTACCCCACTTACAGCAATAATTATAAAATATATTAAAATTATATCAACTAGAAATGTTGTTTTACAAGAATTCTTTTATAAGTTTGCCTCGGCCTGTGAATTTATTAAGTAATATGTGTATTATATATTACATTTTACATATTATTTATTTTTATCTAACTTTAAAAACATTTCCTAACCTTTTATATGAAATCAAAATCTAAATATTATTTATTAATGTAGGTATTGTCAGTACAGGAAAACAGTTCCAATATCTAAAACCAAATAACTATGATATACATATATGTATGTAATAATCAAAACTCCATACAAAAAATAATACAAACAGCTATCTTAACTAGATATAATTCCAATAAATCGACACATCCGAGTCATGGTGACGAAACACATAGAAGAAACTTAAAACATTTTGCAATTTCACGGAACCGTCTATGGATTACGGGAGCAATGGACGAGGCTATCAATACGATCACGATCATGCCTTACGAGTACATCCGATTTCGTTACTACATTATATTATTATACAAATTAAACATGTTTGTATTAATTGTTATTTACCTGAGTTGAGTTTTATCGAAATTTGGATAGCTTTTTTATCTTAAAATCCATTTTCAGTAATCAATAAATATAATAATAAAAGATTTTAAGAACGATATTAACATATAGTTAATCTAAATCAACAAAACCTACACTAGAAAACAACGTAATAACTGTAAAAACAGCCAAGTTTAAGCAAAATTTTCAAATCACATTCTAATATCGATCAAAAGTCAAAAATCATATAAGTAATATAAATTTAACTAAACAATTAGCAAATATATTCAATGCCAGGTGGACATAAGGTCACCGCGGCGTAAGGACGGGCGGGTAACGACCGGGCACCGCTACGCGCCAGTTTCGGGGGTCGACGAACCGACGCGACTGCCGTCCTGGCTTCGCTCCTACAACCTGATCGCTATCCCACAGTAAAGTGTAACACATTTTTTTTCAGTTTATATATAAACTATTAATTACATAGTGATTTTTCCATTTATATTATGGCATGGTAAGAAAGAAATTAAAAGTAGCAATAAAATATTAAAATTGGCATGTTTTCAACTGCTAACTGCGTTTCGCTCACGGTTTTACTTGCGTGGATTATACCATTATGCCTTTCCTCATAATTCACATTGCTATACATAAAAACCTTATTAAAATCGGTTGCGTAATTGAAAAAAGATTGATACCGCATCCGTGGGAAGCAACTTTGTTTTATACTCCTTTACATAGAAAACAACTACGTAAATAATAAATATATCCAGTTCATCTAAAATATATAAAAAAACAACATAACTAATAAAGTCTATCATATAACCTCTCAAATATCTTTCAACATAGAAACTGAGCGACAGTGGTAGCGAGTTAGACGAAAAAAAAATCTGTAGAAACAGCTGACCGGACATCCCGCTTTTTGAGCGTCCCGTCCTGTCCCGATTTTATTTCGTGCACTGAACAAGTGCGTGGGAATCTAAGGAATTCACATTTTAGTTTTTTAATTAATCCAGACCACTATACATATTTTTCATAATACATTTTTATAACTTTTTTAATTTCATTCAAAATAATATAGGCAACACGAAGAATTATGTAATTTATATGTATGTAATTTATAAACAAGAAGTAGAAATTGTTTAAGGTAACAAAATTAACAGTGAAACCAATAAAAAGCGTTAATTTAAAAATATTTTACAAAATACGTCCTTATTAAAATCAAAAATGTAAATAATTGAGACATTTTAACAAAGCATATTTAATAATAATAAGGTATTCAATATACATTCCCAGTTATTAAAAAAAATATACGTGCATTTTTTATTATCTGTATATGGTAAACGGATGTGAAGTAGTCAAGTTCACAATAAAATGTATATTTTAATATGATACTAAGACATATAAATAAATATTTCATTTAACATTTATTACAATATTACTCACACATTAAAGAAAACAAATATTTGGAAACTTCTGAATAAAAATTACGTAGCAGGATTTAAACCTACGGACATAGCCAATTCAGCCATAGCCAATGTACTAAGACCAAAAAATTACCAAAGTATAAGAACTTCTAGGTTACACCTATGTTTAGATACTTCTAGCTCCATAAAAAGGTAACTAAAACTGAGACTGAGTTTGGGTATTGTGATGTTAAACTTATATACGTTTCTAAGCATAATTAACAATATTTATGAAAATTGTTTTAAATGAAATTGAAAATCAATTTAGTTATAAACTATCAGTTTTATAAATATTATACAAATTACTATGCTTTTAAATATTTACTACAAAAAAATGTCACAAGCAGTACATCACCGGTAGCGTAACGGTGTTTTAGTGAAGGTGGTCAAATAGTGAAATATTTAAAACTCTAAACACGATCGCTGTGGGCATTAAGCATTTTTGAAGACAGCGGTACTTTAAAATCGTAACGGCATTCGGACAATCAATATAAACTTTTTGATCGATATTTATTATTTGTCTTGTCTAGTTAATTAAGCCTTAGTCTTATTAATACTTTATCCCAAAAAAGTTAATTAAAACAATTAAAGCCATTCTTATAACTTCCACATTTTAATATAAGTTTTAGATTCCGAGAAAATAGACAAACAAATACACTGACGCCCGATCAAATATCCAATTTGATGATTTGTGATATTCACATACATACAAATCAAAACGATAACCCTTGTTTTTGAATTCGGTTAAAAACATAGAAAAGAAATTAACTAAGAAATAGTTCATCTATATAGTTATTTCCTAAAATTGTTAACTACAGAACGGTTTGCAAGTCGTAGCGGTCCTGAAGTTAGCTGTAGATAGATTTTGCACATTTGCTTTTAGGATGTTTTCTTACTTTCGATTATATTTTTCTCCAAAAACAATGCGCAAAAGTTCAGAAGCCTTAACTTCAGAGCGGCCACGACTTATTAACTGTACTGTAGTATATTATCATACACTTCAACTTCAGTACATTAATAGAGGCACGTGACAAAACGGCACGACGATGCATATACAACGCATAATTCTAGCATTTCTAAATGCTAGTTTCGTATCACCTACCCTACGTAAATGACGCAAGCTAGCCGAGCTATTACGTAGTACAGACGTTGGATTAGATTTTAATTTTAACGTCATATAAAAGTCGTAGTCGGCAGAGAATCTGGTTGAGAACGCAAAAGTTTTAGGTTCGATTCTTATTTGGAGTAATGAATTGAGCGGCGTTGAGATCTGCCACTGAATAACAAGGGGTGTTTCGAAAATTGGGCGACGCGCGTGAAACGGTTACGTGTTAACACTAGGCAATAGCATACGTTGTTGTATGTGGGATACAACGTGACGCTAAAGTGCCAAGACGTAATTTACGTCACTGGGTTTGATCGATGATTGCAGTTGACGCGTCAGTGTTGTTGATTTGTGGAAATTTGCGTACAAACATTACCAATTGACGCCATCGTTTATTACACGCCTTCTCTACACGTGTTGGTTGTGAATTAAATTCTTTGTTTGAGAAATTAACTTAACGCCACGCCTTGTGTAATTAGAGCAAGTAAATGCAAATAATTTATTCTCCGAGTAGGAATCGAACTGACAATGGTGTTCACCGCCAGACGCTGCGCCGCTGCGTCACTAAGCCTTTTCTAGTTAACATGACATTTTCAATCAGTTATAACTAAACAAAGCAAGTATAGACAGAGCGTGTGAAATTCTAACCTAAAGTACAGTACGGTCGACTAGTCGTGGGTTTCTGAACATTAGCGCATTGTCCACCATCCATCTACAGCTAACTAACTTCAGGGAGCCCACAACTCGTTGACCGAACTATATTTGTACACGTGCCACGGGTCACGTTTACGTACGGGTTAATATCAGTGGATCTAATGCATTACCTTCATATTATTACCAAATCTGCTATACTAATGGTTTCCTTTTTTCTTTTCAATTAAACAATTTAAATAGATAGAGTCGTGTAATTCGCTACAGATAGATTTTAAAAAATTAAGGCATACATATGCATGCCGAGGGCACTGTGTTCGACTGTAATGTTGTCGGTTCAATTCCTATTTGGAGATTTTATTTGTCTTTTATTGGTCTGACAATTAACAAGACAAAGTGCAACGTTAAATGTCTACATTCAATATGCAATATTTGGAAAAGCGAAAAATACAGCTGATAAATGCGAGACACAACATCAAAAAAAAAAAAACTTTTGTTTCATCAAAAAAAAAGGAAAAGTAATTGATTTCTTTGATTGAGAGACTTTTCTCCGTCCAAAATCTTTCGTAAAAAAAGCCATTTAACTCAAATATAAATTACAAAAAAGAAAATTAAACATCCACACTAATTGAAAGACCAATTTCCTACTTAAACCACTTCCCAATAGCAAACACAATAGAAAATCGAAAAAAAAAAAGAAACTATCAGCAGCGTTACAATACTCTACGGAACGTTAAAATTTAAAACTCTAGGTAATTGTAGGTGTGTTCTATTGAAAAATAATTAACGCTGTAACAGACTGGAAGTAAGCGTTTCATTAAATTTAGTTATTCCAGTACATTGAATGCATATTTTAGAATCCTGTAAAGATAATGAGGCCGCAGTGGCATAAGTATGTATCTGTAGACGCGGCGGGTTGTGGGTTCAATTTCCACATTTCTTTCCGAGTGAATGGAATATTTAATATTTTCATTTTCTCTGGTAACAAACAAAGAAACGAACCGTGGTGTTTAGTTCTAGAAGTTGAGTTCTAGTTCTAGAAGTTTTTAACTTTAAGTATCCTCTGTCTGAAGAGAAAACTACTTCTTGGTTTAATTTATTTAAATTATTCTACTTTTCTAACTCTGACAGACCAAGCGCGACGTTGAGGTCTGTAACTCAATATGCAATGTCTCAAAAATAGAAAAGTGGGGAAGGGAGTGTTTTGACACTACGTTCCCTCTGCCTACCCTTCTATACGAAAAAAAGCAAGACGCTGCTTTTTTTAAAACATATCATCAAACAGGTGTTATTATTGAAATTTCGCCTTTACAAGTATGACATAGAGATAATTTTTCATTTTTCCATATAAAACCATATGAACCGTTACACAATTGACCGGATAAACGCCTTGTACGTAACATTAATACTTCACAGTGTATGAGCACCCTTGGGAACATGCAATCGGTGATGCTCGGCATATTTGCAGTTCTTTCTTACTTAATGTGAACCTCGTTGGAACTTAAAACGGTTAAAGAATCCGGAAGTTGAGAATATGAGGTAATGAAAAAATTAATATGTAGTGTAATAAACTTGTGCCTAACTAAACGTGACGATTGCGGGTTCGAGTCCCACTCGGGGTACAATTTATACTTGTAATTAAAATGTTTCACCATTTTAATTGGACAAAAGCCGTCTTTAGGATCAGCCAACCAGTACACAATATTTCAAAATGTACTGAAAGAGAACCGATAAAGTACCTTACCATAAGGGTCCCCATGCCCATCTAGCGTAAAGATAAAAAGAAGTTACTAAATATGACAGTAATATATATTTAGGTGATCGTTTCCGTATTAAATATATTATAATGAGTATTATAATACATTTAATATGAAATTATGTATGAATGACGCGACAGATTGTGGGTTCGATGCCCAGGCGAGGAAATAAAATATTTAATATTTCCATTTCTCAAAACGCGGCGTTAAGTACCGTCGGAAACGGAAGTGTCTGAATGACAACGGAATATCATAACACTTGGTTCCAAGGTTCCCTATGCCTGCCCTGCGCTATATGCGGGATACAGCGGGAAGCTAAAATAATAATTAGTATTGACCTTTTCAGACATGGATAATATACTAGTCGATTGTCAATTTGATTGACTCATCGTGTTATCATTACCACACTCAATAACGTAACATTACAATTACATTCGCTAACCGACTAAAAATTGTACAGCTAATTCTTATGAAAGTAAAGACAAGATTCATGCAAATTTTTTGAAGACCATTTTTTTTTCAAATTAGTAATTCTTTTTATTTTATAAGCAACTTATTTTCTTTCAATATTACAATATATTTTTAATTGGGTTATCCAACTAAAACTAAAAACTATTAAATCATATTTACTATAATTAAAGTTGGGATTTTGGGAGAAAAGTTGATATAGAACATAAAAAATGCAAAGAGTGACGAGCGGTGTGACGTTATCAATAAAATTATTAAATTATTGAAAAATAAACCTACTACAAAAACATCTAAATATAAAAAAATACAAAACAAAATTTTCTATTTTCACCAATTAGTACCGAAATAAAAAAAAATCTAATTTGTTAAGTAAAATTGCGCAGTACACCACCGAAGCCTCTGTCTGTTAACTTGTTTGGAAATCCTGCGCGGAGTCACGTTGTTGAGATTTCACAATGTTTGGTGTTATTCTTCTAAGACGTCAAGAACTTTCGAACATTTCTAAATATAGCCTTAATTTTATATAAAGAAATTGATGACTACATGTAATATTAATTATTTAATATTAATACTTAAGCACTGGTTTCATTAAGTCTAGTGTAGATTAAATTTAAATTAAAATACTTTTAGTGTAGCCGTCTCTAACGTCTTAGCCGTGGCCTAGCATTTTTTTCAGCTTCACGCTTTATCACGCCGCATGTAACAGAGTAGGCACAGGAAACCTATTGAATATTATATTTTATTTAATATTTCATTTCTTCAAGTAAGAATCAAACCAAAAACCTGTCGCGTCACATACTTGAACTCCTGCGCCACGATTTACCTCAAATATAATTAAATTTCTATAACAAAATTAATTAAAGTTAAATTGGATTAGAACAAAATACGTCTGTATTGAATAATGAACTCATAACCATCCTAGCAAAAGGGCTACACCGACGCCAAGGTAAAAATATAATAGTTACATACTATTCAGCCAAAGAAATTAATACAGATAATGAATTCTACAACATAAGAACAAAAGACATAACTGTCTTTACTAGAATTATATATGGCGATACAATGGCGATGCATAGAAAATAGTATTTCCTGCACTTGCACGTGTAACATGAAGGGCATTTCGTCTCAATAATTTGGATTGAATGCCATGCCATATAAAATATTTGTTGTTTTTAATTTAGTATTATTTACTTACTACATTTACGATATTTATATTCAATAATAAAATAAATAGATTGGGTGGATTGGATGTATTGTAATTAAAGCTACTTCAATTCCTTCACTTCCATTAGTAAAAAATGTGTAAAATTAGATAAGTTAGTAAAAAATTTTTAATAAATTTACATTTTAAATTATAAAACATTGTCCTATTTCATACACCCACACATCAAACATACAATAAACTAACTAAAATACGTCACCTTCATTCAAATTAAGTCAATAACAAAACACGAAGCACTTAAACCACTTTAAACGCCTACAATTACAAGTAAAAAAAATTAAACAAAACTATAGAGATCACGTTTAAAAATAAACCACTATCCCCTATCCCCCGGACTTCCTCGCCACGTGGTGGGTCATTGAACCGTTCATAGTGCTTTACAGTACGGTCGACGAGTCGTAGCCGCCCTAAAGCTAGGCTTTCTGACTCGTGAAGAAATCAAAATAAGAAAAATCCCAAGATCACATTTGAAACTATCTACAGTTAGGTACAGGGCATCATGTAACCAATTTACGAAATTGGTTGGCAACACGATGGTTGCGAGTTCGACGTCGAAGGGGGAAAATATTTATTCATCCCGGACGAAAAATAAGGGGTGGTATAAGTTTGAGTGTGTGTATATCAGTATAATATCTTTCTGTCGTAACTCCCAAAGAGAGAATCAATTTTTTTGTTTAGGTTATATTCTGCATAATGAGAGGCGGAACATGTTGTCACTATTCTCTATCCCCCGGACTTCCTCGTCACGTGGTGGGTCATTGAACCGTTCGTTGCTTAACGTAGCTAGTGGTCAAACAGACGGTCAGGTGCTTAAACGTTTGGAATGTAGATTACTTTGTTATGCTTTAAATTTGTGTTCCGGTTATTTATATTGTCTTTGAAGTTCATGAAATCGATTAGTAATATGCAATATCGATTCTTATTTATGATTTTTTTAATAGTTTATATAGAAAACGATGTTGATGCTTCTTTTCATTAATATAACTGTATCAAGTATACTTTTAAGATTAAATTATATCTAAGGAACTGTATTTACAATTAAAAAATAGGGAATAAATTTCATAATATGGCGGCGTTGAGTTTCACGACTCAATACGCAAGAATGCCTCAAGAATGTGCAACTAAAATTAATTATTATTAATTATTAATATGGAACGGAGTGTCTTAACACTAGGTTCCTTTGCTCTTTTCTGCCTATCCTGCTATGCGCGGGATACAGCGTGTAACTAAAAACATTTACAATGTATTTTATATATATAATGCAATAAATAGATTTTATAGCTAGACTCACCTCCAGTGCCGAGTACTTTGAGCAAGTCGAAATGTGATATGTCCACTTTAGAAGCGCCGTTTAGATTAACTGTAACAAAAACACTCTTATTATTCACTTATCAAGCGTCGATTTTTTTTAATTCGTAGATACAATAAATAAACAAACACACGTATTATCGTATAAGGATATTTAAAAAAAAATTATAAGCTTCAACTTACAAATATTTAAATTAATTTTCTATTACCATACCAATATGGCGTACGTAAAAATTAGGTAAATAATTTACACATGCAAATTTAAAATACAAAAAATACGATATAAAACTTTTAAGTGATTATTTTGAGTGAAGTTTTAATTCGAATTGGTAATTTTGGGGAATGCGAAAAAAATATAAAATTGAAATTCAAGTTAATAAATTGGAAGTAATATTAAAATTTGAAGTTGTTTCGCGCAACACAATGATTACACACACAATCCTATGTGCAAAAATAAAAGAAATTTCTCTTTTGTAACCTTCTAATAAGGAAGATTCGCGGAGATGCAAATACAAAACAATAAATATACCAATTATTTTTCCCCTAATATATTACATAATACAAATTAAACAAAAATCTATAACCATATATAAAAAATATGGTTTACATAATAGTAAATAATATGTATCGCTTCAAAGTCACGGGTACGGTGAACTCGAGTAGCTCGCTACTAAGTCGCTGCATACGTTTCTTTACCTATACGTAAGCTGCGCAAATAAAAACATATAAATGTGCAGTTTGTGAAAAATAAATGTGCATAAATCGATGTTTTTTTGCTTATTTTTTAATCAATTAATCAAGTTAACTGAAACCAGAGAAACAAAATGCAACACCGCAATGCACACCTAGTGCTGTAGATTTATATTAAGATTATGAAGCTTTGGTCGAACTTTATAATATTAATACAAATCTTCAGGAACTTCTACCATTATGATTTTTTTTCGTGTTGGGTGGTCCATTCATAGAGGAAGGCAAAAGGAAATATGTTAGGTATATACCTAGTGCAGCCTATATGTTTTAATGGAAAATCTACTGTATCTGTAGTCATCTCATCTCAGACTTCCCCTGTATCACGTGCCATATGCAATACAAAGCAAAAATATAGCTTTTTTTAACATTTTAAAACATAATTTAACCAGGTTTCACGAAAATTCTACGCCTATAACCAGATAAACAGATTAACAATAAGACATTATATTTACAATCCTAGGATTAATAATATCGAATATACTATCTGAAGAGGACAAAGTATTTTTTATTTTTATCTATAAGATCGCCAATCAAAGCTCGTATACGATAAACATCTCATCCGCGTCTCGACCTAAATTTTAACCTAGAAAGAAACATTTCTGTACCGTTATGTATTTTTTGTAAAGTATTATTGTAAAGTTATATAGTATTATTGAAAGAAGCCTATAACAATAGTAATTAATGGTATTTTACTTGTGTATTATGATGCGTTGCGTTGATTATGATGGTTGTGGATTCGGATGCCACTCCATGAAATATACCTTTTTAACTTAACCCTGTATCCCGGACATAACAGGGTAGGTAGAAGGGATCTAGTGTTAAGACACTTCGTTCCTGTTAAAACACTTCAGTTTCCCACTTTATATGAAATATAGAAATATTATATATAGAAATATATAATGCGGCTCGCCCGCGTCATCGAGCTCGAATTCTAACTGCAAATTATACATCGAAACGATCATCGTATTGTAACCTATATCTTTTCTCGAAAAATGAACTATCCAACACAAAAACAATTTTTCAATTTGAATTACTAGTTCCTGATATTAGTGGGCTTTATCAAATTTTCCGCTTTTTAATATTAGTATAAACATGTTACTCTACTTCCACATAATCTCTAAACGAGCAGGTGTTAAGAAACAGGACAAGTTTTTAGGTTCATGCTGCCCACACAAAAATAATATATTTCATATTAATTTGAATCATTAAGCAAATAAAAAATATTTTTCAATAATAAAAATAATATAAAATCAAAGTACATCATAATGTATATCTGTATATGAACAACATATTAAGTTAGATCACATGACTCAACAACAGGAAAAGTCATTGCCATTGATTTAAAGAAAACTCGTTTTGCGTTAACGGTAGCACAAATATATTATTGGTATGGCAATACTAACAATATATTTTTATAGAAAGGTCCCTATAGATATATGTACATATACGTAGAAAGACCATTTAGGAGAATGCTTCTTATGTGCAAATTAAAACACAATGGAGTATCTATAATGAATAGTTTTGATGTAATGAAGAATAAATAACAATAAGCGTATTACTAGTATCATTCATTTATTTAACAGCGAAATCACTGATAAAATATATAAAGAAATATGTCTGTATGTCTGTATGTATAAAAGATTGTTGAAATCAAAGTTACCAGCAGGATATTAGCCATAAGCAAATGTTATTCAAAAATATAATATTTATATTTAGCGTTTTTTTAATTAACTTAAAAAGAATATATTTAAAACCTTCATTACAACTAATTATAAAATGACATCAAAGGAAGTATAATGTTGACCTTTCCCTGTTAATGTCTGTAACTTCAACACTTAATAGTAAAATGGCATATACATGTTTTTTTTATTATTAATACATAGTAATAGCATTGCCTCGTTACGTTACCAGGCAAAGCGCGGCGTAGAGTTCCTCCACCAGAATTCGATTTAAAAGTGGAAAATGGAAAGGTTCCCTTATAATTTATCTGCTATGTAGGGAATACTGTGTTAAGCTAAAAAAAACTGATTAGTTAGAGAGATTTAGTAAGCGTAGACTCTAGTTAGATAATTAAATAAAAGCTAATGGATTTACTTAAACATAAACTGTGTTACATCATAATATGTATTGAACTATTACAAATCATATAAATAATAGTTTGCTTAACAATGACTATTTGTTTCTTATCTACATACATTTAAATATGTTTACATTTTGAGATTGAGAGAAAGCAGAGAGATTGAAGATTTTTTTTCAGCTTCACGCTGAATTCCGCACGTAGCAGGGTAGGCAAATGAAACATGGGAACCTACTGTCAAGACATTCCGTTCCCATTAAGACACTTTCTCCACTATGATATTAGTTTCTAAATATTTTTTTATTTAAATGAATACCATTAAAAATAAAGGACCATAATATATTACCGTATGTAAAACGACATGTTTATCATAAAAAACCGAATAGCTCATAATAATGAGTTCTTTTGAAAGTTACTTTCACCATACAATTATATGTTACAGCTTTATATCGACAATTTGGGTTTTTTTTTCATTAATTATACAAATTCATTTTTATGTTTATTACTCAATGTATTAGCAATCTGCATAAATCATATACTCAACAATTATATTGAGTAGTTATTTAAATGTAATAGCGAAAAAAAAATGTATTAATAATACCGCAGATTTAAAAAAAAAAAACGAAAAAATACTCAACTGATGTTAATAAAACTTTGATTATTTCCTAAGTTGAAACATATGAGATAAAATCATCTTTATAATATTTATTACCTGATAAATGTATGGCCAAATACACATGCGTACACACATTTACAAATTTAACCATACATGCTTTGCTTGCAAGCGTAAATAAATCGTCATAGTCAAATCTCAACTTATCCCCAACCAGTACCACGTTCATACAGGTCAAACTGATAACCTCGTTATTTGAAATCGGTTTGTAATACTGGAGGAAGAGATTAAAAGTTTTGCACGAAATTCCGTACTATTATTTAAAGTTTTTTTTCAGTTTTACATTGTATCCCGTATCCTGCCGATAGGCAGAGGGAGCCTAGTGTAAAAACACTCCGTTTCCACTTTCCGCCAAATTCCGAGCAGCGGAACTGAACCCCTCGCTTTGCGATGAGATCAGAGGATGAAAATATTGAATATTTCATTTCCTTGGGTGGGAATCGAAATCCAGAACCTGTCGCGTTTACAATCACACGCGTTTGCTCCTGCGCCACGACTGGCCAGTTCTAGAATTGTTAATTCTTATTTTATATTATAATTTTAAGACTGGACACGTAGTTGATAAGGCCTTATCGCGGTACGTCAAGGACTGATAGTAAGAAACCGATGTGACCACCGACATAAACACATGGTTATAGATAACAATACAAATTCTATTGTTTAGGTTATTTTGTGTTGTATCGCATAAAATAACATAAGACTTTTTACAAAATATTATGTTCGGTAGAAACAACTCAGATATTTCGTATAATTACGAAATATCCCAAGTTTAAGCAAAACGCTTTAATCTCTGCATATCGCTGTTGTTTCATCCTCTGTCATCAATGTGTGTGCACACATACCCTCCGGGAGTCCCTCTTGGTTTTTACGTGACCTTCCACTAGTATCATAAATAATGTCTATTCTGAGTCAACTGAGGTTGTAAGTTTATGTTTGTAAATATGAATATTTATATTAAAATAACCATTGAGGTTATCAATTTCCCTGATATTGATAAATAAATAAAAGTAGTGAATTCTATTACTTGTTGATTGTTATCTTTTTCATATGCTTACACATATTCCAGTGTATGCACAAGTGGGCTAAAGACTTTTTTTACTTAACTCATAATATTGATGCCTGATGATTAAAACTAGTTTATAAAGCAACATATTATATAGGCTTGAAAATATAAAAAATACAATATAAAGTAATTGAAGAGTGAAATTGATAAGATCTATAAATATCTCTTAAAACATAATTTATTTTAATTATAAGGTATGATATAGTACTTCAGTATGTTTATAGTAAATTCCTTATAAGTTGAACTTGTTATTATTAAACCGAATAAATATTTTTGTTTTAAGATACAGAGAATATCTAAAATTAATCTATCAATCTGACTATCTTGAGATAAAAGTAAATAAAGAAGTATGTAAAAAATATCATAAAATTGTATGTTATAAACATTTGATATGCACAAATAATTTAACATACAGATACCAAAAGATACAACAAGGTCATGAACCTCTTGATTATCATATTTAAAAGTCAAGCAATGGTTGCTATTCTTATCAGATATTAGATATTGTTTTGCAAATTAAAATGCATTAATATATAATAAATCATTGTGTATATAAATAACTTTTGTTTTTTTACATTGACACTTTATTCATAGTGGTGTTGTCACAGTAAAATGAGCATTAACAGTATGGTCTCTGCATACCTCTTCTGAATTGTGCACTGTCATCTACATCTTCGTACATAACCTATGGGAGTCCTTGTGTCCATTTTTTAGGTGACTTCCCTCCAATATCAACAATACTGTGTTCATAAAGATCAATTGAAGAGTCCTTGTCTCTCTTACCACTCTATCTTGCATTATAAATCCTTTTTTGCCATTATTTTATTACTTATGCTCTTAATTTGCCAATGTTTTTAAAACAGCTTATGGTAATAACAGTTAAAACAAAAAGAATCTTAAAAAAAAATATTAAAAAAAAAAATTAATAAACAAGTCTTCAGTTACACCAAATAAGTCAGTCATGCAATTAAAAAAATACTAGATATATCACATATTAAAACAAACAGCTTTTTTAACCTGACAGTATTTTTTTATTATACAATTCAGTCAAGTCATTCAGTTGACAGTGTAAATTTAGCATCTAATAATTTATAGGTATATTGAGAATTTACATTGTTGATAATGTTTTAAATAGTATAACAATATTGGACTTAAGTTAAAAACATTGTTTGAAATGCTATTATAGTATACATATAAATATTTTTTATCTGTGGCTGATAAGTATTCTTTATCAGATTTGATACTATAATGAACAAGCAGTATTGTGAATAAATGACATACAAACATATCTATTAACTTCAGTTTTTTTAATCTACATTCTTGTAGTACATTTTGCAGAGTAATCAAAGACAGCATAGTGAAGAAGTATTATTTACTTCAGTTCTGCCCATACAGACACATTATACATAGAAGGGTAAAATTCATTCAATTTGACATTTTTAGGGTTCTGTACCCAAAGGGTACAATAGGATATTACTAAAACAGCTCTCTGTCTGTCCAAGTCTCACCAAATGCATAAAGTGTTTCTGTTACCTCAAAAGTCAAAGTATTTAAGACTTAAAATATCACTAGAGTAGTTGTGGGTTCCGTTCCATTAACATGACTTGTGTTTATGTTAATTATTATCAAGAAAACAACTTTTTATTGCTTAGATAGAAACAAAGTATGATGGAACAGGTAAAAGGGAAGTAATAGAATTATATATCAGTTTTTGTAAATTACATAACTATGTTTTAAATAATTATAAGAGTATTTTACATATAAAATATTAAATAATAAAATAAGTATTCACTTTGTTTTGATTGTTACCTAAAAATACAACACTTAACAATCAGCCTTGATTTTGGTTTGCAAATTGTTTTAATACAAGACATAATACTTGTATACTTGAAATAAATAATACTTTAAAATAAACATTATATTTAATAGTTTGTATTAAAATATTTTTTTAAATATACCTGTACATTTTTATTTATTTTTCCTTGAAAATAACCTTCATTTGAAACTAGTTTATTTTCTCCACTGAATTATTTATGATGTCAGAAATGTGATGAAACTATATAAATATAGAGTTTTTGAATTTAAAGCAGAAATCTTTTTTATGAGCTTCACACTGTAACTCATATATAGCAGTAGAGGCAGAGGAAATCTAGTGTTAAGACTCTCCTATCCCCACATTCCATCAAAACATTATACCAACATTAATAAACACTGGTACATTTAGAAATAGTACTTAATTTATTCTTTGCCTGCTATGATAAAAGTTACTTCAAAATAAGTTTTTATATTATTTTGGATAAAATTATATTATAGTTATACTGAAATTTGAATAATTTGATCAAGGATATTGTGGTGCAGTAGAATAACAACTGATTGTAAATGTGATGGTTGTGGGTTCAATCCCCACTCTGAGAGTAATTTATTTTCATAGTGGTGTTGAGTTCACATTTAAAACTCAATGTGTTGAATGAGTAGTGGGAAAAGGAGTTTTAACATTGGCTCCCCTGTCAACTTTACTATGTCCAGGAATAAATGTAAAGACATTTATAATGAAAAAATATTTACCTAGTTATAAGGCTATTAAGTGAATACATCATTAATATCTGTATTAACCATATTGCAGCATTATTGCTTACTTAAGAGTGTTATTAATTAATAATTATATACTGTTTTGAGATTACAATGTATAGTATGTAGAACATTAGAAAAAGACATTTTAAATGATTTGCTAATTACACTAAAGTTCTTAATGACCCACATAATAATCATGTTGTTAAAAAACACCAAACAAATTAAACTACCTAAATACTTTAGCCTCTACAATCATCAAGAAAGAATAAGGGCATTCAGTTTTAACTAACTACTGTAACTAATTTAGAAAAAAGTAATAGTACCAACCTTTACTTCTTTTCCTAATTTTACTAGCTTCCACGAGATTCCAATCTACTGAATCCCTTGCTGGAGGGGGCACTGTCCCACCGATAAGTTCCACGGAACTGCTCCGTTTACTAGGACCTGGAACTGGCACTTCCTCTTCAATTTTACTAACTTTGTCCTTCACCACTGTATACTCAATAATTTCAACACTGTTGTCTATATGCATATTACTGTGACCGTTGACGGGCTGTTCAGATTTCAATTTCTTGTTTGCCACCTTCTTGTGTTTGTGGGCACTGTGACGGTGTTTGTGTTTGGTCGAATGCGAGGAGTTCCTCGAGCTGACTGGTGAAGGGCATCCGCACTCCATGCTGCCCTCCTGATCGCTGCCTTCGTAGTATCCCGACTCGTGTTCAGGCTTCTTGTCAGGCAGACTCATCTCTGCAGTCGCCATGGTTCAACCCTTCAAAACCATGTAGCCTCACCGAATATCTAGCCCGCACGTCGACGCGATCGAGCAATTGGTATTAATGTCAAAATTATATCCAATTTAGGGAAAGTAAACACGACACGTAATGTATTTCGCGAGCATACTCAAACCTGCAATGGACCGTACTGAAGTTGTCGCAAGTGCGGCTCGCAGAGGGCGCCGTTGCGAGGTTACACGGCCGATTTAAAAATCTATCGCACTGTCCTAAGACCCGGGCGATAAAACGCCTCCGTGAAAGCTCCGCGTCAATGTCACCTGAAGCTATCTTTACACTGTTCAAACGTCAAATGTAACACTTTTTACGATTTGTATTCCAAAAATCACAGCCTGTTCCTCGGTTACGTCGCACGATTCCTTCCAACAAAATCCAAATGTTTGCGTATAAAAATCACTAAACTATAGTTACAGTCCATTTGACACTACAGACAGTTCGTTTCATAACCTTTCACTATCACTAAAACGTTTGGTTTGTCTAAAAAAACTATTGTATATCACTATATTGTATATAAATTAAATATGCTAGCGCGAATGATGTCTCACTCAGCGCGATAAAGTAACTAAATTGAATTCGAGAAACGCAAAATAGAAACCGTGCGACGTGCGAGAGGCGCTGCCCCCACTACTACACGATTTACGAGGCCAGCCAGACGTCACGCAACTTACAGATAAAGCAATATTTTATAGAAAAAAAAGTATTGAACAGTTAGATATTAGTTAATAAGACATTTAATTATATTGTTTTTCACCTTTAACGGTATAAATAAACCAATTATTTTTATTGTAATTACTATAGTTTTTTTCTTAGGTTTCAAATATTTTGAAGAACAAACACTAACAAAAAGATAAACATGAAAAAAACGTACTAACATGTTATAATTTATGTAAGCTACATAGTTTTGTTTACATGTATGGAATTCTATTTTATTATAAATATATTTTAGCAAAAATTGTATATATTATGTCATACATATCATTTATTATAATAGCCATAATAAAATATTACTTAAATAAAACTTGATTTTCATGCAGGTAAAATGTAACAACTGTCCCTGTCGTTCTTATTGTTACCTGAAAAGCGTACCAGTTTTTGGGACACATCTGCGTAATAAACAGATTTGACAATGAAGAAGAGACTAAAATAATAAGTAATAAGTAATTCAATACTAATAAATCTACTATTTCTTTATAATAAGTTATACTAACTAATTATAAAAAAATAATATGAAAAAAGGAATTTTAATTAGTTTAAGATTAATCAAAATCTCTTCTTTTTTTAATAAAAAAAATTGAATATGAAAAAAATCTGTATGGCATTATTTTTGTATTTTTTTCATATAAATATAAAATCATATTTAAATATACACATAAATAGTTAAACTACCAAAAAATTTTTTTTTGACCCCCACATTCAAAAATCATCTTCATCCTAACATTTATACTACACTACAAAGTAACCATTTCATGGACGTAAACAAAGCGAGACAGAGCTATCGCTTATCTATTGAGTAGAAAGAGCCGGAGAACGTAAGAGCGTAACGAAAGTACCAACTATTGTGCATCTCCTTCTAGATCCTTTGCTTCGAATTAAAAAAATGGATTATACTTATTAACTTTAGATAAATGGTTAATTATATTAGTTTTCTCTTTACTATAAATTATATATTAATAAACTAGAAAGGTATAATATAATGTATAAAATATATTGTGTCGTTTAAAAAATGTTACGAAATTATTTTTTTTAATTAATTTCCAAACAAATTAATTGTTTCATTTTAAATGTGTCAATATGATATTAAAATATTGTAAAAACATGTTTTACCAATTAACTGTAATCAATAATTTTATTCATATGAAGAAATAATGCTTTTACAATACACTCAATAGTGACATGTACCTATTATAATAAACTCTGTATTAAAAGCATAACCTCATAAATTTCTAAATGAATAATTATGTATTAAATGAAATTCTTTTTAATGTATTTAAAGTATTATTCCACACTTCGTAGTTTAAAAAAAATAATTGAATTAAAATTAACAGAATTACTTAAAATACTTAATAATAAGTATGAAATTCTATATTTAGATATTTACCTTTATCATCGCCTATATTTAGTTTTATATAATATTTTTGGCAACCCGGCGTTTAGTTCACTTTGTCAGTTGTCATAGGTAGGGTGGTTAGTCCATCCTTGACCACGGATTTCGTTTAAAATCTCTTAAGTATTTTAAGAGAAAAAAAAATTAATATAATAATAATTAACGTGTGACCTTCTCGTTCACTGCTTGGGTTTTATGGTAATCGAGATTTTTTTACTTATAATTTTATTTTCAACTTCATGATGTATTCCGCAAATACCAGGGTAGGTAGAGAGAAATCAATTGAATAAAATCTTGTTAAAAAGGCAATTGAAATAGCTGAACTGTTTTAGGATTTTTTTTTTAAATTATATATTATTGGTATAATTCTGTCTAGTTCTAAGCCTAGTTTAAGCAGTACTATCAATAAAAATAAGTAAGTCCATATATATATAACTAATGATCACTGAAAATTGATGCTCTGGAGAAGTGGTGCTGGACACGAATGCTGGGTGTATCATGGACCGAGTTTTGCACCAACGTCTCTATTCTCCAAGAAATCGGCACTAAACAACGTCTCTCGACGTTAGTACAAGGTCGCATACTAAAGTTCTTTGGACATGTCTCCCGAAGAGGAAGTGGCTCCATCCACCGCCTAGTCGTGCAGGACAGAGTGGAAGGCACTAGAGGGCGAGGAAGATCTCCCATGCGTTGGACCGACCAGATTAAGGCTGCAGTAGGGGGACCCTTACATGAGTGTACCAGGCTCTCAGCCAGTAGAGATAGGTGGCGAATACTCGTGAGGCGTGTAACATCTGCCGCTAATGTCACTTTGTGATGACCACGACCGCTCTGACACGAGTGTTACGACACAGAAGAAGAAGAAGAAGAATATCACTGAAAAAGTTGAATAAAGGTACAAACCACGTAACTGTAATAATTAATTAAAATAATAATAAAAAACTGAGCTATAAGGGTTATATTATATAAAATCTATAAATACAGAAATTATATTAAATCTTTATCATAAGCAAAAAATACAGTGACCTACTATGCGATGCAGATAAAAAAGCTATCAACTATGTGTTTGTTCGTCACGTGGGAATCGTGATATTGTAAGAGTTAAATATTAGTTATTTTTCTATTTTATTAATACTGTTACGGTATTATAATATTATATGTAACGGTAGTTTGTACAGTTTATTAAGTAAAATATCAGCCTTCCCTCATCTTTTTCCCGTATAGCAGGTTAGATAGAGAGAACCTAGTGTTATGACTCTATATGCTCTATGGAATGAGGTTAAAAAGAAAATAGAAATTATACATAAAGTGATAACATCCAGTCAGTTACAAGGATAACATGTGCTAATCCTGATTAGATATTATCAGTGACTCAAAGGGATAAGGATTGGAAAGCTGCACGGCTTCTAATGAATTATTTTTTATATGATTAAATCGAAAAATATGAAAAAAACCGTTTAAAATTTACGTAAATAATGTATGTGACACACGGTTAATGTGGATTCGGTTACCACTCTGAGGAAAAGGCAGCTTCACGTTTTTTCCCGCATAGCAGGGTAGGCAGAGGAAAGCTAATGGTAAAACACTCCGTAACATTCTCTACCTTCTGCCGACATTGAAAAAAGACAATAGACAACAAAGACATTGAAAAATTAAAAACCCAAATTCACCGAACGTTACCAATAAAATTAGCTATAGCTATACTAAAAGCGAAATATATAAATATCAATGTCCATTAGTAAACTAGTTTTAAAGAGAAACTTTAGTTATGCAACCGTTCGATAGTCGATACTATGTTGTAATGTTTCTGTTTAATTATCTTTTTAAGACACTTACTAGTTACTACTGGCTGGTGATGTCTAAACGTTTATTCAACGAAAATTTTAATTGTGTCGAAGGATGGCGAGAGTACTTGAGTTGGGCGGAAGTACAGTGCGGTCGACGAGTTGTGGCCGTCCTGAACTTGGCTGTAGAAGGCTGCGCAGATTTGATTTTTAAATTGTTTCTTACTTTTGCTTATATTCTTTTTGAGTAAATAATGCGCAAAAATTAATAAAGCCTGTATACAGGGGGCCACGACTCGTCTACCGTACTATTTGTTATATTTGCAGGTTTACGAATTTTTGAAATCCGTACAATCGATGACAACACGTAATTTTATAATAATGATATTGAAAATAGAATTATCCACTTTTTATAATTTCTATTTTAAACAGGTTAAGTAATCGATATTATTTTTTTTAGCTTAACGCTGTATCCTAAATAGCGGCCCCAAATAGCGGGGAAGGCATAGGGAGCTTAGAGTTAAGACTTGGCTTTACCAGAGCAATGAAATTAAATTATTGAATAATTAATTCCTTCGAGTGGGAATCGAATCCACAACCGTTGTGATTACATTGATTATTATTTATTAAATGATATCCAATTAAAGTACAAGAAATATTAAATAGCGGTTGGTATTTTGTGAGTTATTATATTGTCTGTTACAAATATTCGACGAGGAAGCATTTGGGTTTCGAATAATCATGAAAACCTGAACGTGTTGCCAAGTTTGGTGTTGCCTTGGCGTAACGGGAGACTGACGTCGTGGCACATTGGAATATCTTTTGCTTTTAGGTATTGTATGGTTGTGAGTTCAATTTCAACATAGAAATGTACTTGTATTTAAATAAAATTTAAAAATGTTATACAAAATGCTGAAATGTCTCTTCTGGCACCTTCAGCAATTATGAAGATTGACATCTTGCTATTATACATATAAAACAGTTTTGTGAATGAGGAAGTCAAGTCATGTCATAAATGCTAGAAGTATTTTTTATCATACAGCGAACTAACCGAGCATTTCATTTCATTCATTTCATATATATGTTTATTTCAAGAGAAATCAGAATTTAGATGATTTTTTTCACAATGTTCAAACATGTTCACATGATGGAGACACATATTTAGACAAAATTTTAATATAACAACAAATGTTGCAAGAACGTGAATAACACTATTACATTCATAAAAGGCAAAGGTATTTAGTACGGAAATTCAAATATAACCGAGTCGATTTTCAATTTGGAAAGTGACTTGACTGTGAGATGTTTTGAAATGTTATAGCCTAAGATCCCAGGGCCCCCAGACCTACATCACTTTAGCAAAGTTTAAATTTTGAGGATTATAATTAGTCTAATATGTATTTAGGTACTATTTCTTTTAGAATCCACTCATTACTCTCAGGACACAGAGTGCTGGAGCGCTTCACATGAGCATTGTTCCAGACACTTGCAATATAATTATGGAAACTTTATCGCGGCTGGGAGGATAACTGGCCCATTAGATTGAACTGAGTGATTATAAAATTTAGGCTTGCTAGTATAACGTAGTTTGCTTTTACGTCTGACGTATAATTTTGTTGTAATCAAACATTTTATAATTTAATAAGTCATCAGAAATATGGTTGCGTACAAAAAAATATAAACTCTATCTAGATATGAATATGTACCAAAATCATTTGTTTTATAAGTTTGATTGTTTGAGGCAACTCTAGCCGCAAGTAGGTACAGTGGGTTACATCGAAACGCAACTTTCAAAATAAGAGAATTTTCTAATTCGAACCAGTAGTACATGAGATTATCAAGTGCGATTAAATAAATTCTTCAGCCTTATAATATTACTGCAGATATAGATTTGAGGTTTGCACGGGTAAAGCAGCCAGTTATAGCCTATACCTATGTAAAATTAAAAACTATTAATTTTGACGTATACGGCGTATACCAAGCACACGCTCGTTTCACGTCATCACGTATTTATTACACGTTAAGAAATTAACTACATTATTGTACGCAATATATAATATTATTTTATACATAGGTATATAGAAAATACTTGACGCCATAGAGACGACGCGCCGTAGAGTTGGCACGTGATTAACTTAACACGAACGTGGATTTTAAAGCATCGAGGGACTGTTTGTATATATTTTACATTAAGTAATTGTGTAGACGCTTTGCTTGCTTAGATAGATGCGGCGTTGGGTTCCGCTATCCAACGAAGAATGAGCTAAAGTAGAAGGCTATATGATTTACTATGTTTCCTATAAACGTGAGTATATATATGGTTTACCAGGCAAAATACTAGAAATGTATAATAGTTATATAGAGCCACTATAATATGCTTCACATATCTACAGTTTGGTGAATGCGAGACATGGTCTAAACTACGCATATACTAATAACATACAGGATTACAACCAGTAGCATAGGCAGTACCTACTAGACACGTCCTAAAAACAATAAAATTAAAAATATATAAATAATTATAAGGTAAAATTATAATTTATTGTAATGCTGCGGCCATTACTGAAGATACGGAAGTAAGCATAACCTTGGTATCGAAGAAATAATCACGTTCGTATGATATTCGATACAAATGATGAATTGTAATCGTTTGTTCTAGAAAGTGCACGTACCTATATTGATTAGTACTGCCATATTGTATGCTGTAATGTCGTACCCACTACCTACATTTGTATATTGAGGGTACCTATAGGGTCGTGACCGAATTAAACATCGATTTTCTACTACTATAATTTTTAATTCTATCAACATTGAAAAATTTTAACAATTTAACAAATACGCTTCACTCATATAAATTAATTACAATTTAACTAACATTAAACCAGTATGTTTGTACTTAGTTATATTATAACTTGAGCGATAGCGTTCAAATAGTTGAAATCTTATTAATTTAGGTACTTAATCTATTTTTCAAGTTTTGAAGGTATTAATTTAATAGTTGTGATTATTAAAGAATCAGTGTCGCGACATTACAAAAAGCCGGAGGTCATGGGCTCGATTTTTATACGAGGAAAGGTCGAGCAAATACTTACTTTCTCACAAATTCATTTCGAGAAAAATAGTGACCTAACAATTGACTATTAAAGAAAAATAATTTACAAGAGCACAATATATTATGCACTATATTAAACTATACCTATCAAATTATCTTAATTGTATAAATATGACATTATTTATGTCTCAGTTATTTATAGACACTATACTGAGAGACTGAGATATTCCCAGTTTCATTATAAAAAGAATCAAACCCACAACTATAGCTTATAACTAGACATTTCTATACCTACTTCCACAGTGGCTTCAAAATAATCATTTACTCTGTATCTCGCTTATAGCAGGGTAGCAGAGGGAACCTAGACAGTAAGTTAGTTTATTTAGACATTCGAACTACTTTTCGAGGTAATACATGATGAGTGGCGGAACTCTACACCGCACTTGTGCCCCAGAGCGAAGAAATGAAAATATTAATAAATGATAATTAATTTCCATGAGCCCGAATAGAACCCAAAACCGTCGCGTTACAGCGGCCTCTATTCATCATGTTAATGCATAGTTAATTAACAGTAAAATATACATATTAAGTATATTTATTACAAGATAATAAATAATAATTAAGTATATATTTAATAGTATATAAGCAGTAGCATATTCACGGTACGGGCCGCGGCCCCTAATGTAGGTCTAGTTATTTTGGTCAAGGTCCAACTGGAAGTAGGTTTCGCTACGACATTATATGATAATTCTTCCTTTTCTATACTTTTCACATGGATTTTATATTTATAAGTAACGATATAGTTATTATAAACGAGGCTATATATTTATATATACAAAATAAATTAATTACATCTATTTTATTTGAAATTGAACTTAGTCTTAAGGTCACAATATCTATTATATTTTTTTGTTTTGAAACTTATTGAAGAAGTGTGCAGATTAAAATATAATAATATTAAGTATAGGTTCATATAATTTTCGTTCAACGGTTATACAAGGTTTACTAGAAACAGTAATGAAATAATAGATTAAAATTTTAATAGATTTACGTAAATGATGGTCATGGTGAGATAAAGTCTACATGTTTAGGTTATTGAAAAAATATGTCTTAATATACCTAGTTAAATATGAACAGTTTATAGCTGAAATGTTTTATAATATTATAATAATTAAAATAAATGCGTGACCTCTAGCTTAAAAATGAAAATTTAATAATTAACCTTGGAAGTGATTAGTCTTATAGTTAGCCTTTAACAATTTTATTTTCCATTAAAACACGTAAAATATGGATTTTTAAAACAGTGGAATTAAACATATACAAAATACTTTTTCTCCTAAGCTTCAAATGGTTAAATTCACTATTACAGAACAATTTTAAATCAAATATTTCGAATTATAATATGTGTATTTAAAACTCAATGTACAAAATAGAAGCAAATATTTTATAGTGTTATTGATTGGCAAATCGGCATGAAAAAGTAAATATACACAGTTGGCGACAAGTTTTAATAAACATCACTTATCTATTACGATAAGGCGTACACTGTAACGTCTAACAATAAGTATTAATAACAAACATTGAGCATTTAAAAGTTTATTTATTAATAGATTTTTATGCTTTAAAACGCATTTTTATTTGTTAAAATTACATTATACAATAAATAAGATGGTTGGTGGCCTTTTTTAATTTCATATATGTAGATATATAAATTTGTGTATTATCCATATTAACCACATGTTGAATGGCTCGGTTAGATTTTGAAATTTGTTAAGTACCTACTTTATTTTTATGTTAAATTTCATTATCGAAGCAATTTAGTACATTATGGTTGTGACAAAAATGGCAACATTTACGTGGCTTCAATATTTTAAATAGTTTATTTTTTCAACCAATATTTTTTTAGAATAATATAACAAAACAATACAAAGTTTGCATAATATAAAATAATTGAATATTGTTTTTCTACTTACCATAGCCAATTTCATGCCGTACGGTGTCAGCCTTCACTATAACGGGGATTTCCTTAAAACCTTTTTCATCTTTCTTATCTTCCTCTTCCTTTGCTTTGGGTACGTCTTCAAAATATTCCTCAAAATTATTTTCATTAAAAAAGTTAAAATCTATAACAGCTCGTTTCATGGTGGGTGTGGCGCTGTTAGCTATATCTACTTCAAATTGTAACATTTTAGCTGGCGACATTATATCTGCCGCTGACGACGGCTTTACAAAACCATCATTTATATTTTTAGTTAGTGATAATTTCAGTAAATTTTGTGTGTTTTTAGCATCTTCTCTTTTTGGTGTGTCAAGTATAGGCGGAGATTTCTCCCTAGGTGGAGTAACGGGAGCTATCTCTATAGGAGTATTACATGGTGTTGACGTATCTATAATCAAGTTATTTGTATCAACAGATACGCTTCTCTCGCCGATTGTTACGTTTTCAGCTATTGATATATAATCTAAGCTCATGCGGAATGTATCGTCTGGTAAATCTAAGCTCTCAGGTATAAACAACTGGTTACAGCTCGAAGTTGACGCACTGCGTCCCTCCTCTGAGTCATTCCTGTTTAGTTGAGGAGACTCCATTATGCTAATATAAGAGTGATTATTGATAGATAATTATAGTTCAACTTGTACTGTAGTGTGTAGATATCATTAATTAAAAATCAATTGTCATTGCGATTGCGTTATTTAAACTGATATAGTGTTTTAAAAGTCATATGTATAGACAATCGTCCTTGAAATTATCTAGCTAATCGATAAGCGCAAGAATTTCACATCACTGCTCCTTTTACGCACACTAGTGTTAAACAAAACTTGAGAGTGTGTGTAATGTATCTGTGAACTGTCAAACTCGTTTCGGCGCCTTATATTTATAAGCGACGAACTAATAAGAAAACAGTCTAATAAACAATTAATTGATTAACAAAAAATCTAATAAGAATGTTTGTTATGAATTAAATCACATTTGGGTAATTGTAAAGTATATTATCGCGCCATAGGCGCAGCTATAAATAGCTTTACGATCGTCACTTGCACAGATTTTTGCCCGCTCTTTTTGTTCATTCACAAGCACAACAGTACAAGCGTATATGTCCAATACAAGAAACAGTTCACAAGATTACTCTCACTGTAAACATAATATATATATTTTATGTCTAAATGTATTTATTTAACGTTTTAAATACGAGATGCGGCGCTTCAACGCGGGCAGCGAGACAACTGCATGACGTACTAATGTCAACAAACAAACGCCCGTCGGTAAACGAGTTTGTACTTCGTGTATCATATCTACGATGGAAATTATTTAAATATCTCAGTAAATACTCCAAATTGGCTAATAAACATGGTCTTTAGTTAATGGTAATTAAATTTTAGATGAAATAATAAGTATATATATGTTGTTTCAGTGTAAATATTAAATGATTTTAATTAGTAAATGTTGAAAATTGCTTGTATGCTTTTTGACGTTTGACATCACCACCTGTTGTGCCCTGTGTACGCGTTGGTAGCTGTCAAACGACTTTCATATTAAACAAAATTTAACTTTATTTCTTACGAATTAAAGTTTATATTAACAAAACAAAATGTAAAGCTGTAAATTGAGTGGACAGCGCCACCTGTATAACTATATGTCAAGGTCAAATTGATATACCCCGGTAAAGATTTTTATAGGTTAGGTTTTCCGTTTACGACAACAATGTAAATACTTTAATTAATAAATTAAGATTTAATAGAAGATGACATTATATTGTCATTATTATATCATTTACATAACAATGAAGTATATTATTAATTTAACATGGTTCAATAGAAAAAATAAAACAAAAATAAAATATAACAAAATTATGTACTGAGTTCAAAAATTTTATGTAATATTTTATATAATATAGTAGCTATAAAAATATTTTAGAAAAAGTCAAAATGATTAATGTTGTGCGTTATCTTTACATTTTGGTACTTTTCATATAATTTCTCACGATCACGAATATAATAACAATAAATATATTATTTATATACAAAAAAAAAATAAGGTACAATAAAAAAATCATCAATTATTATTATATGACATTTATTGTCATACAACACAATATTATTTAATCTTCCTTTTCTTTCCACCAGCAGACAAATTACCGCCTTTGCGTTTCCCGCCTTTTTTATCCGCCATATTGCTATTGACATTTCTTTTATTTTTGTTAAATTTCTTATTTTTTCCTTTATGGCCTAATATTTTTCTATTATAACCTTTAATCCATTTATCTCTATTTTCTTCCCAAGCTAGTTGTTTTGTACTTGCGTTGTCTGTGTTAGAGACCGCTTGGCTTGAACCTTGTTTTTTATTTGTAGCGGTTTCTTCTAGTAAAGTTGAAAATTCTTCGGCAGATGCGAAAAGAGATCCAAGATCTTCGTTACCTTCACAAATTTGGATATTTAGTACACAAGTAATATAACTTTAAAATATTCTAGTTGATATCTTATAAATTATAACTAATATTTATATGCAAAAAAATATATTTGCAGCTTCAGTTTGGATGTTTCCAACTATTTTTAATTGATAATTTTGGTTTCAAATACCAATCGAAGTAATATTTTTATATTAGTTATATAAAGACACAGTTACAGCTTCAAGTGTCTAAAACTCATATTAACCAAGATTTATATTAGAAATTCCAATAATAAAAATATGAAATAATTTAATAATGATTATTTTTGTACTAAATCAGGGATTTCATCCAGTGATATAGGTTATTTAATATAAAAATTATTGCACTTAAATAGCATAAAGAAAACAGAACAAATAAGTAATTTAATAGATTAAATTGTATAAACATAGAATAGAGTAGTATTTAATTATATATTTTTATATTTAAGTAAGTATTTTAAATACAAATGTATTATTTTACCTTTAAGCTTAAATTTATTCTTGCTTTTGGCTGACTTCTTGTTAGGTACATCTATGTGATCTTCTTCATCATCTTCATCTTCTAATAATAATTCTAAAACAAATAGTTAAATAATTTTTTCAAATTATTACAAAAAACAAATAGGTTGTTGTGGTGCAATGGGACAGCTATTGACTGCAAATGACGGACGCGGTCAAGTTAGACAGGTAAGTTGAGTTTCACCACTAGGTACGTAATGTCTCAAAAATTGATCAATGCATGGAAACGGAATATCTTAATACTATGCTCCCTCTGCTTACCTTGGTATATAAAAGTGTAAAGCTAAAAAAAGGAAGATTTCTATTAAGAAACTAGTTTAATGTCTATATCTAACATTAGGACAGCATTTGATTGTAACCGCGATGATTATGGGCATGGATATTGACTCTCACTCGGGGAGGTCACTATTTGAATAATTTTTATTTCCCTACTCTACAACAGCAATCAGGCTCGATTTTGAGAGAATAGCTGAAAACAGCAGTCTTAACACTAGTTTCCATTTGATTACTCTGCTATGCGGGATACAGCGTGAAAACGAAAAATAAAAATCTTACCATCATCATCCCCAGATAAAGCGGGTTCATCATCATCACCAGATATGTCTAAGTCTCCATCACTATCACCTAGAAAAAAATATATTGTTAGTATTTAATATGTACATCTACATCTAAAATTTGTTAAAGATATGGTTTGGTCGAGAGTACTAATCTCAATAAGTACTGGTTCACATTGAAGAAAACTTTTTTGTATTTCATAGTCTATCATCAATGATGGCTCTATATATCACATTATAAGTTTTGATGCAACCCACTGTGCCTGCGGTCAAAATTACCTCTCGCACTTAGAAAATGTCATAATACAACAAGAAGCAGTATTTTTCGATAAACAGAGTTTCCAACATTTTTTTTTTCAAATTAAAGTAGTCATTCATTCTTGATTAATATCACACTAATAGTGTGTGAAACAAAATCAACCCTACAGTATAGTTTATACTTTATGCGGTGGAGATTATGCATTCAACAGTATAGATTATATTGTGTACCTTCATCAATGTGATCATCAATTTCTTCATCATCGTCATCATCATCAGCAAGTTCATCATCACTTGCTTCTTCATTCTTTTTAGACTTCTTCTGCTTAGACGTTTGCATTTCAGATAAGAAATCTAATTCTTCTTCAGATTCTGGAAGAAAATATATTTCATTAATATAGTAATTTATATAATTCTCATTTTTATAAGGGAAAGGCAAGGGAGATGGCATTTATTATATTTTCTTATTGCACGTTGCTTTTGACATATAATAGGGTAGGCAGTGAACCTCAGACACTCCATTCTCCATGCATCGCCTCATTTTCGATTCATTGCGTGTTGACTAGCGGAACTCAAATTAATTAATTACGATACTATCATACTACCAAATTAATTACAACAATTTCCCTGATTAAGGATCGATATCACAATATCACATGAAAAAAGACATTGTGTCGCCATTTTAATTTTTATTAATATTATCGTTTAAAAAAACATATGATTTTATGGGGTAGTACAATCCAAAACAATTTTTTTGCAATTTATTGCTTGTGTATTTTTGTATTTTTTTAATAGTTTGTCTGTGTGTTTGTGCGTGAAAATTTCGGACACGGCTTGACAAAATCAAATGCAGCGTTCACTATTGCATTTTGGCAAACTTCCTTTACACATTTAGTGTTTGTTTTATTTTAATCGGTCCATAAATAAAAAAAATAATTAATTTCTTTCCCTTGCAGAGAAAATGACAGATTTAGCTACTTTTAAATATATTTAACCAAAATCATAAGTGCTTTATTATACAGAGCAACTCACATAGTAGTATTTGGGATTTACTTATGGAATTTTAAAAGTTGCCAAAAAGAGATCGTTTTAAGCGATAAGCCTGCATTATTGTAGTTTTTATTGTTTTTAAGTTCGTACGCGACATGTATATTTTTTTACTTGAATGTGGACGTGACGGCTGTGGGTTCGATTCCTACTCCGAATGTTTTATTTATTATTTAATATATTGATTTCCTCACTCTAGCAACAAAATAAAGCGCATCGTGGAGTGCGCACATGCTATTTCTAGTAAAGTCGTCGGAAAGTGTCGAACGTAGTCTTAACACTGGGCTCCGTCTGTACGGCGCGAAGCTAAAAAAAGGGTTTATTGTTTATGCCATATTATTATGTATTATATGTCACACACCTTGTGCTTTAGATCCCGTGACACTATCAAGATATTGATCAAAATCATCACTGTTCACGGAGTCCGCGTCACTATCATCATCATCATCATCGTCATCTTTGAGTTCGCGACGTTTTTGTAAGAATCTGTGGATAAAATATAATAAGTATACATAAAATATTACCTCTTTATAGTGATTTGTCTTTCTGTTATAAATTTTATTATAAAGCATAAATAAAATTCATAATTTTTAAAAATTCATACGTAAAAAATTTAGTTATTAAATGTCTAAAACTAGAGAATCAATTACTGTGTACAATACGCGTTGCCATAGAAAAGTGTATGTATACGTCACATTATACAAAAGTGTGTGTTGTCAAACATATGGTAGTGTGTGTTATGTTTCTTTTATTACAATAATTTATTCTCTTCACATTATTCAAAATATATGTATATGTTATTTTGCCGCAACTCAGCAAATATTTTTTAAAAAGGGGTACAAAGTTTTTGCTTACTCATATAAGAATTTTTCATCAACAGGTATCTTTTGAGAGTCTTCATTGAGATATACAGACGAATTCACCGGTAAGCTTTTTATGCCTGGAAAAAAATATTTGATTAATCCAATTAATCTCTACCTACCCTGCCACGTAAGGTTATATGGCAAAGTAGGCAAAGGAATCTACTATAAAGACGCTTTATTCCCCATTTTCAAGACTTCAACTTAACACCGCGGTTTATGGCATAACCAGAGCAAAGAACTTAAAATAATTTATTCTTACGAGTTAGAGTCGCACCCTTAACCATCACGGCAGCTTTCGAAATTGTGTAGAACGGAGAGACCTTAGCACTAGTTTCACTGTGCATACCTTGCTATGTGCAGGATAGAGCATAAAGGTGAAAAAATATATTTTGTCCCATTTTGGCCAATATTATCTATACGTAAATAAGAAATCCCAGGACAATATTATAGTAGGAAAAAAAAAACATAATTTATACCTTTAGCTGTATAATTCTTTCTAACAGCAAATTTAGGATGTGAACCCTTGACCTTCTTCACATCTCCTTCTCCCTCTAGATCTTTCTCCGCGCGTTTTTTTGGATTTTTAAATACGAAACGATCCAAAAATCTTATTCCTGCGAAATCTTTGAGAGGATCTCCGCTGTATTGAATTATTTGATCTGTAGAAAGAACATGATAGTTAATGTGAAGTTCAGATTTTTTGTCACAAAACATTAGGCGTAAAATATATTAAAAAAGCCAAAATCAAGGTTCTCTTGGATAATATCTTTACAAATTTGGTCGGTACTTAAAATGGTGATAAGATACCAGCACGAACAAAATAAGTCCTTACTGTGTTCCCCAAATTCAAATTATAAATAAAACCTAAAATAATAGGATATTTTCCATCATTTGAATAAATAAATAATACGTACCATTAATCAATTTCTCAGCAAATAACTTGACAGATGGATGAAAATGTTTCCTCAACGGCAACAATTCTAAATACGCGGAGCACTGCGCACCCGCGAACGCAGGATTACGCGCGTACGGGTTGTATTCCGTTATGATCTAAAATGTATTATTAATAATATATGTTAATTGATAATATACTACATATAATATAATTCGCTCGACGAGTTGTGGTCGCTCTGAATTTAGCTGCAGGATCGTACTGTGGAATTATTAGTAACTACACGCTATATTCCGCATATAGCAGGTTTGGTAAAGGACACAATTTTCGAGGCGTGTTGAGTGGCGGAACTCAACTCAACACAAGGTCTAAGCAGAACAAAAAGTTTAATTAATTTATACCCTCATTATCACCGCACCCACAACCAGGTCTACAGTCTTTGAAAAATATTTACCTTGTCCATATTCATAGTTTTCTTTAATTGTATCTTAGCGACATCTTTATCTTCTTCTTCTTCTTTTTTCTCCTTCTCTTCTAATTTCACTTTGGCGTGGTACCAACTACTTTGTGTCGGTAGTTTTTGACGTTTTTTTGGCTTTATGTTGCCTTGATCGTCTATTTTTAGATCTACGTAGCTTTCTTCTTCGTCGTCTGCAAAGGAATTTTAATTAGATGTTACAGGTTCAATTTGTATTCAGGATTTTATTTTATTTTACTTCTTGCGTAAAATTCATTTATCAATATATTTGTAAGTATACCGTGTCTATTGTGATGTACATAAAAAAAATAGATATATACCTAAATTAAATTTTCGTAGTTGACCGTACATCCAAATTTTTATTAGTTTTATAAAAAAGTAGTTTTCTTTCCTAAGTATGGAATAACACTTTGAGTATGTATGATAAAATATTTGTATTGTAATTAAAATATATAACATCTTACCCATTAACAAATCTTGTTTGTCTCCTTTCAAAAGATCTATCTTATTCGACTGTACTTTTTCTTCTTCATCTTCTTTTTCTACTTCTTCTACGCCACCTAAAGTGTCATCGACCTCTGTTGTTATTGTATTCTCAGTGGTTTCTTCATTGTCTTCCTCATTTTCTTCAGGTTCATCTTTAAGTTCCTAATAATAAAATAAGTTAATAAATAATTATTTTTTTGCCTATATGTTGTATTTCGCATATAGCACGGTACGCAGGGGGAACCTAATGTTAAGACAACCTTCTTTTCGCATTTTTTTTTTGGATATACAATGGGTATACAACACGCAAGTCCAGAATTCGGCAGAAATTGGGTTACAGAAATGTTTTAATGGGAATGGATTGTCTTAACACTAGGTTCCCTGTCCCTATCTTGCTATGTGCGGGATACAGCGTGAAACTAAAAATAATCATTGCTTGTTGAGTGGCAGATCTCAACGCCGTGCTGCGACAATTTATATCTATTGAAAAATTTGAAATGAAAGCCTTAATAAACACATCACAGGTTTACAAAAATTAATATCAATAATTTTAATTTCTCCAATGAATAAAACTATATTACTTTTAATTATATGAAGTAAGTATAGTATGAGAATGATATAAAAAATATCTCAAGAAACAAAATTTTATTTTTACACCAATAACAAATATCTATATAAAAAAATCTATCCTCGTTTATTCCTTGAGCTATTTTAGTTGTACCTTCCGATTCTACTCTAGAATTTAATTATTTGTGTAAATGTACAATTTTGTAACTGAAAAAAGGAAAAATAAAGTATCCCCAAAACAAATTGCGCTTCTTAGATAATCTTTCAACACTTAGGATACCAAGAACATAAAAAAAAATCGTCAAAAGAAGCGAATTTTTTTTTTGAAAAAAATATAAATAATCAATATACCTCTTTAATCTCCCGCTTGGTCCAAACCAATCTTATCGCTTCTCTTTTATCACCCTTCAACACTTGCGATATCAAAAACAGTATAGCACAGGCCTGTGCGGGCGCAGTGTAACAACTGATTTGCAACAGTCTTTTAACAAATGACGTCACACGCTGTATATTTTTGTCGCTTTTCAATGATTTATATATGAGAGAGTAAAGTAGGGCCGAATGGGTAGTGTTGAAAATCTCCGCGTTTGTTAATTTGCGGTATAACGCCGTATAATATCTGGAAAGAATATTAATATTATTATCGTTACAAATTATTATTATTTAACTTATACTTCTTGTAAAAAAAAAAACAATTATTGCCCACTTTCCGCCTTCTTTTCGAGACATTGCGTATTGAGCAAAACTCTTATTTTATTATGTATAAAGCTAGGTAATAATAGATAATCTAGTTGAGATTATCTAAGTAACCAAATCTAAGTAATCTAAATGGTCACTATTAATGAAATAAAATATAACAATATCTTAACTAACCTATCAGAACTCCCTTTAGAAGAATCGCTAACATGATACAAAAGTGCCAAAGCATGTATAGCTACATTTAAACTAGCCAAATGTACTAATCTATGTATGGCATCTATATGAGAGGAGGCATCTGTCAGTCTTTCTTTATTTGCAAACGGATATGCACGTTTCACACCAGTTAAGATGGCTGACATGAGACGCGAGTCAATTTCTCCCTAAAAAAATGGTAATAGAATTTTACAATAGATTTATATATTTTTTTAAAATATATGTTTATAACATTTAATAACTTCTAGCATTGACAATAGGTATTTATTTTTTGGCTTTGTCCTGTATTCCGCATGTTATGTGGGATATAAAGAGCACTTAGTGTTCATCAGTCTTCACTTTTCACCAAATTTTCGAGACATTGCGTATTTATTTACGGAACTCAACTTGGCGCTTTGCCTAGAGGCGTTACCAGGGCGGGTAAATGAAAAGAATGAACAACAAAAAGTAGAAAATGAACATGAAGAAAAACTCTATGTACAAAAAAATATATAACTAACTTACTTTTTTTATAGAAGCCTTGAAGAAAGAAAAGTATATTCTTATAAGATCCTCAGATATTTTACTGTCATCTTTGCCGAGGAAGAATTGATTTAAGAAACAAACGCCGTAGTATTGAGCACGAGGTGAAATGTTAGACCTAAAAACCACATTCTTTTAATATTTTTTTATTTGTCAAAAATAGTCGAATAATCGCCGAATTCACGAGGCATACGCAATTGTTGAGTATCGGAACTCAACGCCGCGCTGTTCGCGTGTGCCTCGTGAATTCGGCGAAAAGTGGGGAACAAAGTGTCTTAATGGGTACGGAGAGTTCCCCGATTCTCTTGCCATCTGCTTGTATGAATCTAAAAAAATATAAAGAATAAAAATTACAATAGTTTACCTAAAAAGCATTTTTTCAATATCAGCTAACACAACACTCTTCATGTTGGGATGGTTAAATAGCAATTGACACAAATGGTATATCACTTTGGAGGCCACTGATTGACTTGGATCTCCCAGTTTGTTTATTATATTTGTTAATAGCATCTGGAATTAAAACAAAACAGTTTTAACTTTAACTTTTGCTAAGGTAAAAATATATAAAAAGTTATAAAAGTTTAAGTGAAAAAAAGTTGACGAAATATGACATTATTTTGATCAAATTCAAAAGATATTTTACATAAAGAGGGTACATTTAAAAAAACAAAGCCTATTCTTTACCTTTTCCCTTTCCGGATGATGCATTAAAAGATATGACATGGCACTGACTGCCTTCTCTTTGTTAGCTTCTACCGAATCGTGTGCAAACTTGTTTAATGCTTCTACATATGCTGTAATAATATACATATTTTTTTGAGAATTATGTTATTAGTGTTTCATTGAGGATTGAGGATGCCGTGGAGCAGGGGTACCAAAGGTCCAATGGTGAGGTTGATTCCCACTTGTGGAAATGAAATATTTAGTATTTTCATTTCCTCAGTTTGATAACGTATGAAAACGCTGCGTTAAAGTTTCAAACTGTATACATTTAACCTTCATTTATATAATCTAGACTTTTCATTTTTACTATACTTTATTTTGGTAGTCAAGTTTTCCTTGTTTGCTACAAGGCTTTATTCTTTCATTTAGTATAATTTTAACTAACACTACAAAAACAAAAAAAATACATATTGCTGTATCCCCCTGTATATAATTCAAATAATAAACAATCAACTCACTTCCATACAACTCCTTCAACTGGTCTTCATAAAACCACAACTTTAGTATATTTCTCCGAGTCTGCTTGTTACCAGATGACATTTCATCTATGTGGTCTAATGAATGTTGTTCAAATGTACGTAATTTTGTATCTGGGATTAATAACTCTGAGATTAAAAGCTCTGACAATGCATCTGAAAAAAAATATATAATTAATATTTAGAATAGAAGTCCTTGTGACCAATGGTGTCCAACCATACTAGCAACAAACCAAAGAGCCGCCGCTCAAGTTCCACCACTCAGCACACAGTATCTCAAAAATCTGTTTAGGTGCATGTGGAATGTCTTAACACTAGGTTCCCACTACCCACTCTGCTATTTGCAAAATATAGTTGATGAAGCTTATGTAATGTTATTAAAACAAATAGAAGTTCCAAAATATATTTTTATGTTTTTAATTATTTGTTATATTTTCACTTGAAAATTAATGAAGTTGTAAATATTAATGAAGATGCCCATTCCATTATACAATGCGAAATGCAAATTACGAAAAAACAAATAAATTAAAGTATAAATATGTGAAAATTGATTGAACTAATCAATTCACTCACCAATAATAATGATACCATCCTTTTTCTTTGCTGGTTTCACATTGTTGATTAAATTTCTCAATGATGTTAAATTGTATATTGGATTATCCTAAAAAAAAGTTATATATCACTAACATTAGATATTATTCATATAGCAAAACATTATTTTACACTTAAACTTTCTATATATATTTTTTTTTAAATATATTAAAAAATGTATGTAGGGACACTGTCCAAGTGATCCATCCATTCAGCCATACATTCTTAAATTTTTTATATATTGTAACAAGTTATTAAAAGAATAAATATACATTTCTAAAAAAAGTAGTAATAAAATAAATATACATTAATTTAATACCTGTATTAAGACTGTAGCAGCAGCTACTCTATCTCCTATTGTTCCTTTTGTAAGCAATGTACGAGCCCATTGTTGATCTGATGAACCACTTTTGCTAGATTCTATAGAAAATAAAACATTTAAATTACATTATAATGGTACTATTATTTTTTGCACCTAATGTTGCATTTTGTTGAGATTGCACCAGGGCAAGTTAACTGACTTAATTAATTCTTTAAATGGAAATTGAATCCATAATTTTGACAGTCATAGACAGTTCTCTTGACCTACACTTTTTTTGATTTATATTAAATGGTATTTTTAATTTATATATATAATTTTATTAATTAAAGCAAATAATTTACTTGTCTCATAAGCTAATGTGTCTCCATGTAATGCACTGCTGGCTTCCTTTCTTAGTTCTTCAGCTTTTTCACCAGAAATATCTTTATTATTTATCGAAGGTTCTTCTGGCAACTGAAAAAAAGATTACATAGATCATTATTATAAAGGAATTGAAATATACATTTAAAAGCAACATGATTTTCTGATACATAAACGAAAAAATATTATATTAAAATGAAAACTATAGGATCATACTTGAATCTGTAACCCACGTTTTAAGTTTCTTAACAATTTCATATTTTTCATAACTAAAAATGTGAAAAAACAAAGTCTAATTAGAATCTATTAATAATTTACACATTTACCTGCTGGTACCACTTCTTTTTCTCTCCATATTCTAATGTTTCAGCAAAATTTTTAGCGATGCCATAACCTTTTTTTCCATCAGCATTTTTGTCGGTTTTCCCGTAATTTGTGTACGCCTCATCAACTAAAATGTTCTCCTCAAATCTCTTATGCTTCATTTTTATTTATTTTAATAATTTATAGCTAAAATTTAAATGTTAATATAATATTTTCAAATAAAAATAAAGACACGTGAATTGCGAAGTTTTAGTTTACAATTACATTATTGACTTTGACGTTTTAGAAGGGAAACATTTGACAAGCAGTGTTACCAAGCTAAAACAATCAGAAAAACATTAAGAAAAATATTAAAAATAAGAAACAAACAAAAAAGAAAAATATTCCTATCCTAGCTACCTTATATGCACGCTATAGCTTGGTAAAAAATAATTTGGAGTGGTGACTAAATTATTAGAAAATTATAACCAGTTATATTATTTACGAGCGACAATAGTCAAGAATTAAAAGTAATGGACGATTATTTTTTAATAATACTTTTGATTATTGAAAATCGATATTAGCTTGTTGTAATTTAAATTATTTGTAAGTTATTTTAACTTAGAATAAATCTAGCCATTTTAAGCATACTTTGGTACTTGTATAATCTATATATATAAAAGGACTTGTCCTCACTGACTGAGGTAAGACGCACGCACAGCCGTAACCGCTGTGCGTAGAAACGTGGAATTTGGACAGATGTTTACTTTCGTAATCTGGACATCCACTAAGAAGGGATTTTGAAAAATTTTAACCCTAAAGGGGTGAAATAGGGCTTGAAAGTTTGTATGGAAAAAAAGTTAAATCGGCACCGATTTTTATAAAATTTGAAATTTAGATTTATAAAAGTATTTAATTGAACACGTGTTTCATCGTTTTCTAGAATTCTCCCCCTAAGGGTGCAAATAAGAGGTTGAAAGTTTGTATAGATTTTTTTTAAATCGGCACCAATTTTAATAAAATTTGAAATTCAGACTCTTCAAAATATTTAATTGAACACATGTTTCATGGTTTTCTAAAGTTCTTACCCTAAGGGTGCAAATAAGGGGTTGAAAGTTTGTATGGAAAAATCTTTAAATCGCCACCGATTTTTATAAAATTTGAAATTTAGACTCTTAAAAATATTTTATTGAACACATGTTTCATGGGTTATTAGAATTCATCCTTAAATACGCAAGCGAAGCTGCGCGCGTCCGCTAGTAATCTATATATATAAAAGGACTTGTCCTCACTGACTGAGGTAAGACGCACGCACAGCCGTAACTGCTGATAGTAGAAACATGAAATTTGGACAGATGTTTACTTTCGTAATCTGGACATCCACTAAGAAGGGATTTTGAAAAATTTTAACCCTAAATGCGTTAAATAGGGGTTGAAAGTTTGTATGGAATTTTTTTTAAATCGGCACCGATTTTTATAAAATTTGAAATTTAGATTTTTAAAAGTATTTAATTGAACACGTGTTTCATCGTTTTATAAAATTCTCCCCCTAAGGGAGCAAATAAAGGGTTGAATGTTTGTATGGAAAAATCTTTAAAACGCCACCGATTATTATAAAATTTGAAATTTAGACTCTTAAAAATATTTAATTGAACATGTGTTTCATGGTTTTCTAGAATTCACCCCCTAAGGGTGCAAAAAAGGGGTTGAAAGTTTGTATGGAAAAATCTTTAAATCGCTACCGATTTTTATTAAATTTGAAATTTAGACTCTTAAAAATATTTCATTGAACACATATTTCATGCTTTATTAGAATTCACCCCTAAATACGTAAGCGAAGCTGCGCGCGAACACAAATTAGACTTAAAGAACAAAAAAGAAACAATAATTAAAAATATCATACTAAATTACTTATAAATGAGTGCAACTTCACTCATCGCACCTACATAACTTTCACATTATTACAGTGGGTATATTTACATTGGTTTTTCTTTAATATCAATTTGACTTATAGGTATAGTTTAAAAATGTTTCATGGTTTATTGAAAGGAAATAAAGCATAATATTTATTGAAAGTTAAAATTTATCATTTGTCAATTGCCAATTCGTCAATTGTGCTGTCAACCTCAACTGACATTCTATAAAAGTTGCTTAGCGGGGTGTAGCAAATACCATTATCGTAAATAATTTATAAAAACATTTCTTAAATATTATTTAACTTATTAAAACATATAAAAATGGATGACCAAGGAAGGAAAGTTATTGTTTGCGACAATGGAACTGGCGTAAGTGTTATTTAAGTTAAATAAAGGGCAACTTATTATGGTAAAAAGATAAGACTGATTCATCATTGTAAATTAATCATTATTACAGTTCGTAAAATGCGGATACGCCGGTAGTAACTTCCCAGCGTTTATTTTCCCTTCGATGGTCGGCAGGCCAATTATAAAGGCTGAAAATAAAATAGGTGATATAGATGTTAAGGTATGTGTACTTTCCATTTCAATTCAATTCAATAAAAAATAGATTATCTTCGCTTAGGATTTATACACTAGATAAAATTGTATCAATATTTTAAGTTATTTGTTACTTATTTTTTTTCACAATTATTTAATACTAAACATTTAATATCCTTTATTACCTTCTAATTAAATGAAAATTGTATAATTGTTTCATAAAATGTTTACAGGATATGTGTGTCAAAGTAAGTTATAGGTAAATCTAAGCATGTATTTTATGAAAAGAAAAATAACATGTTATTATTGTGGTTTGTTATTGTGATAAACTAATGTTTTTATGAATTTGTTGTAAAATAATAAAAATGCATATTCTGTTAGTGTTGGAATGATTATTAGTTTATTATTAACAAAAATAACTTAAAACAGAGTTATATTAAAAGAGATTAGTTAGGAATAACAAACAAACAAAAAGTTTGTACAGGCTTAAAGATTATTTCAATTTGTATATAGATTAAGAAAAGTTATAAATTTCATGCGACCCAGACGTTTGATCCAGAAATTGTTCAGGTAAAATAAGAAGTAGAGTGCTTAAAATTTTTATTATTTTGCTTAAAAATATTTATAATAACTGTATAAGTATATTTCATTTACAATAAATCACATTTTAGCAAAAGATAAAGCTTTTTCACTAGTTTTTAGGCCTATGAAAATGCTTAGCCATTTTGTTATTTTCATTCTTTATTTGATAATCAAAGCTTTGCATACAATACTTTAAAATACACATTAAAATAACAACCAGATTTAAAATTTAATTTTTATTTACTTATATAGTTACTTAATATTTATCTAATTCTAAATGTTTTATTAGCTAAAGTTCTTGTTTCAACATTTTTCAAAAGATAACTATGTAGTACTTTAGTTGTACTGTCAAAAAGTTTAGTTTTCTAGTAAAAGTTTACAAAGCTTGTAAGTTGTCTGGTAAATCATATCTTGTAATCATGATATAAAATCAAAGATCATGTTCATCAATGATATGTAGGTTGTAATTTAACAGCTATGAGTTCAACATAAAAAAAAATGACTTCACACTATATTCTCCATAACAGGATAGACATAGTGAACCTAGTGTTAAGTTATCATTGCTCCACAAACCACCTAATTTTCAAGACATTGTATGTTGAGTGGTGAAACTGATTGTTGTGCATTGTCTTCTCATCAGAGTGTGGAAGAAAAAATTCATTCCCCCAAGTGGCAATCAAACTCATCTTACTGCTTTTACAGTCAGGTTATAAAGATGATACATATATAGATTTTTATTTATAAACAAAAATATCTGTTAATCTTAAAATGTATTTTAGTTAAAATAAATTAAGAAATAAAAGGAGAATTTAAGTAAAAATAAATAATGAAATAAAAGGAGAATTTAAGTAAAAGGGGAGACAGACATGTATGTCTGTAGATCTTAAAGAAAAATGTTTTTCTTATAAATTTATTTAGTTTTTCATTTTACATTAACCATGACATTAATAGTTAGAAAATATAGTAAAACTTTAGAATTTTACATTTGATTAAATTATTTAAATATACAGTACATAAGTACAAACTGGATTTATATCAATTTTCCCTGCATAAAATAAACAGAGGAAACCTAGCATTAGACTCCAGTTTCCTATCTCTTTATTATTTTAAAACATTCTGTGTTGACTGGCAGAACTAATGCCGTGTTTTGTCTTGCCAAAGTGTTGTTACTACTTAAGTATATTTGTATATATTTAAGTAACAACTGTAATTTTTCTTTAATTTGGCTGCTGTTTTTTTTCACTTTGTGATATAATTTTCATTAACAGCAACTTCTGTGTGATATAATAAAAATAAATAAAATAAAAAGTTGTATATTATAGAGATAATTTAATAAAAAAAGTGAGTGTTTTCAGGATTTAATGGTAGGAGATGAGGCATCACAGCTTCGGTCGATGCTTGAAGTTAGCTATCCTATGGAAAATGGAGTAAGTATACTACCTATTATTTTTTTGAACACCTGACATAGTGCAGTGGGACAATGCCTGACTGTTGTGCATGTGTCAGAATTTATTTATTTCTATAATAAAAATATATCAATAATAATCTATATATATAAAATCGAAAGGTCACTCACTCATCACGAAATCTCAGAATCTACAAGTGCTAGAAATCTCAAATTTTGCATAGGAGTTATTTATAGGACGTAGGTGCTCGCTAAGACGGGAATTTGCAATATTCGACTTCTAAGGGGTTGTTTTTGGGGTCGAAAGTTTGTATGAAACTTCGTTACTACAAATGCTGGGAGTCTCAAATTTTGCATAGACGTCACTAGGACGGAGTCATGGAGACAGAAATTAATAATAACATAGTTCACGCGGGTGAAACTGCGAGCGGGCCGCTAGTATATCATATTTATAAAAATTATATAATATTCAAGTATTTAATAATTTATATTATATAAAAGTAATCTATTACTTGTTAGAATTTATTAATTTCTATAATAAAAATATATCAAAAATAATATAAAATATATAATATTCGTAAAAATATATAATATTTAAGTAATTAATAATTTATAATGTGTAAAAATAATCTATTACTGAAAAGTTATTAAAATTATTATAACTGCTTTATATGGACGGGATAAGAGAAACAAATAATAAATTCAAAATAATATTTATTCAAATAGACTTTTATTATAAACACTTTGAATTGTCGAATGAACATATGAACAAAAAGCTACTACCGGTTCGGAAAGCAGTTCTGCCAAGAAGAACCGGCAAGAAACTCAACAGTTGCAGTACAACAGTTAATGGTACAATTTATTACATTAGCTGACAGCTACGTCTATTACATTTAATAGACATTAATTCCATACATGTTTGTCCTCTAAATATTCTTGAATATATACCAATTTCATAATTCATAAACTATTTTATTATATTTCCTAATTTATTATATTTCCCTTATTTAATAAATTCAGTAAATACATCATTATATATTTGATAATTAAATAAATAATAGAAATATTAAATAAAAGCACAAGATAATTTATATTCAGTTAAATAATAGAAATAATAAGCAAAAGCACAATAATTTATCTGTAATTAGTCATTTTAAAAAGTTTAAAAAGATAATGAGGATGGGTGGATGTTTATTTCAATAACTGAACAGATTCAGATAAAACTTTACAGTAATTTAGCTTATACATCAGAATACCATAAAAATTATGTAAAAATTTTGTATAATTTGGCTATAATATTACAATGTAAAATTTTAAACAAATCCCTGATTATTATTATTGAGTATATAATTTTATTTATTTCAGGTGGTAAGAAACTGGGAAGACATGTGTCACGTATGGGACTACACATTCGGTCCTAGCAAAATGAACATTGACCCTAAAGAAACTAAAATACTTCTAACCGAACCACCAATGAATCCCACCAAGAATAGAGAAAAGATGATTGAGGTACATGTAAATTATATGATTTTTTAGCTTCATGCTGCATTCCGCATATAGCAGGGTAGGCATTTCCTAGTTACGTGAGCGGTAAAATAAAAATATTTAATATTTCATTCCCTACAATGGAAATTGAAACCATAACCATTGCGTTTATAGTCACACGCTTGTGGGGTACAAGCGTGTGACTATAAACGCAAGTCTTTACTATATAAACAATATTAATATAATATTATTTAAAATGATTAGTAAAGTTAATTTTTTAGTTAATTTTTCTTGATATTACAGACTATTAGATAAAGTCTGAACTTTTTTTTAAAAGGTATTATGTGTTAAATATGCCGCTACAGTACTACATTTTTTAAGTCTGCAAATGGAATTTAGAAGTTTTTATATTTTGATATAGTAATTAAGTATTGTGCTACTTATTAAAATAAATATTATAAGACTATACACATACAAATGTATATTTATATTATGTATTTTTCGTTAAGATTTTTAGTAAATTGAATGATATTTATATGCAAAGTATGCTTAAACGGTAAACAGGCCTATTAAAAATTTACTTTTATATTTTGCTGATAATAACGAAAATTAATGCGTTTTTAGGTAATGTTCGAGAAGTACGGTTTCGATAGTGCGTACATAGCTATCCAAGCAGTCCTCACTTTGTACGCGCAGGGTCTCATATCGGGAGTTGTAGTGGATTCAGGTAACATTTTAGTTTATTTATTAGGTTATATTTTTAGCTTCACGCTTTGTGTATTAAACTTAATTTGCGACGCAATGCTTGTTGACTGGTGGAACTCAACCCCGCGTTTCGTCTATTGTCTCGTGACGATCCAACTCACAATTATCGCGTCGCTGTCCCACTTTTCCGACATGCTCTTTAAATTGATTATCTTTCAAACTTAAGTGGGTACTCTGTGTTTTGCAATTCTTTTTCTTATTATTATACTAGTTCCATTCCATCTTGGGGAAATGAAATATTTAATATTTTGAAAGTGAGGAACGGAGTGTCTTAACACTACGTTCCCTTTGCATACCCAACTGCTGTAGTTGTAGTTGAAGCTAAAAAAAATATATATTTGTTATTTATCAACAGGTGATGGTGTCACTCACATATGTCCCGTTTACGAAGAATTTGCGCTACCACATCTGACTAGACGCTTAGATATAGCGGGTAGAGATATTACACGGTATCTTATTAAGGTATTATTTTATTTTATATTATTTTTCTTATTTTTTTTTACTTTTATTTCTCTATGGCTTTTCTGATGAAGGTATTTCTTAATGGAAGTTTACGGAAATGGGGTTGGATTGTATAGGATATCAACTTATAAGCAATTGATTGTGTTAAGATTTCAAATAGCAATTAAAATTAAATTATCTAAATTTAAATAATAATCTAGATATCTAGATTTAGATTTTAGCAATGAAATAATTAATATGTTTTTAATTTTAGCTCCTTCTGCTCAGAGGTTACGCTTTCAACCACTCGGCAGATTTTGAAACTGTTAGAATGATGAAAGAGAAACTCTGCTATATTGGATACAATGTGGAACAAGAACAGAGACTGGCGTGGGAGACCACCGTGCTTGTTGAACCTTATGTGGTAAGTATTTTTGGGGTCATTTTCAAGTTTTTTCGAGGTCATTTTGGGGTATTTTCTGTTGTTGATGCGATTTTTGGGGATTACTTGTGGTTTTGGAGATCTTTTAGGGGTCCAAAGGGTAGTTTTTTGGAAAGTGTTATTATTGAAGAGATTCCATTAGATTTTGACACAAAATTATGAAAGATGAAACAGGAACAGAGACTATGGTGGACAACCACAGTTCTCTTTGTACTTTATGGGGTTTTTTAGGGCGATTTTAGGGGTTTTAGAAGTCAACTGGTTGATTTTGTGGGAGTGTTTGTATGTATATATTTGTTGACACATGTGAGAGAGTGGGATGACCACATGTGCGGGTACGTGTCTGAAGAAAAGTTAAACTTTAATTTTTTACTTTTCATTGCTGCTTAAAATTTGTTTATTAAATTTTCATTTTTTAAACAAAAATAAAAAACATCAAATATTTTTTTATTCTAGCTTCCAGACGGCAGAGTAATAAAAGTGGGTGGAGAACGTTTCGAGGCGCCCGAAGCGTTGTTTCAGCCACATCTCATAAATGTCGAGGGTCAGGGTATCGCTGAATTGGTTTTTAATACTATACAGGTATTTTTTTTAAAATCTTGTTTTTGATTTGAGAGAATTTTAGAAAGTAGTATTAGTAGTATTATTATTATGTTAGATTATATTAGTAGTAGTATTATTTTAGGAACTAGTAAAACATGTTGGGTATCTCAAGTAAATTATTTTATATAACTTCACGCTGTATCTCCCACACACATGGGTAGGCAGAGAGAACCTAGAGATAAAACACTCCGTTCTCCGAATTTTTCCGATGAATTCTGGAGGCATTGCGTGTTTAGTGGCGGATTTCGACGCCGCGTTTTGTTTCGACATCAGAGTGAAGAAATGAAAATATAAATTGAAATATATCCTCGAGTGAGGTTAGAACCCACAACCAATTGCGTTTACAAAAAGGTGATAGAACAAAAATTGCATTACAACTTAGGTAGGAATTAGAGCTTTTTGGAATTGAACCATATTCGTTCATGTTACATTTTTGTATTGTAAGAAATGTTTATTTTCATATTCTTTTATAAGTAAATGCAGCATTATGCGTCAAAATAAAAAAAAAAATTAAACACTCAAATTATATTTGAACTCACAACCACTTTCCTTTCACAGGCAGCAGACATAGATATGCGCAACGAGCTATACAAGCACATAGTGCTGTCCGGGGGGTCTACCATGTACCCGGGACTCCCCTCCCGCCTCGAGAGAGAGATCAAGCAGCTGTACCTGGAGAGAGTGCTGCGGAACGATTCCGATAAGCTGGCTGTAAGGCACTGAAATAAACTGATTAACAATGTTGGAGAGAAACTCATTATTATAATTATCTAAATTTTGTTATACTTTGATTGTTTTGTTTTTGATTCTATATATGGTTACAAATTTATAAAACTTTATTAATTAATTAAATTAATTAATTTAAATGTGGAGTATAAATATGACTTATGTAGTTTTTTCTACTTATATACCACGAATTATCTTATTTAAAGCACATTATTTAAACATGAATGCATTTTAGGTAAAATATTTAGTAAGTATTGTTCATATATAATTTGTATTAATTAACATTAAATTTTAACAGAAATTCAAGATCCGCATCGAGGACCCGCCGCGTCGTAAAGACATGGTGTTCATAGGTGGCGCTGTGCTCGCAGAAGTATGTAAAAACAGAGACAACTTCTGGTTGACCAGACAGGAGTATCAGGAACAGGTAATATTTTATTTTTACTTCTTAGATTATTCACCTTCACACTTTATACCGCATATAGGTTAAGACACTCCATTCTACACTTTAAGCGAGAAATGAGCGAGAGCGAGATTAAATTTAAAGTCGTGCCTTGCCTTAATGAAATGAGAAAATGAAAGTACCTAGAAAGTAATTTATTTCCTTATGTGGGAATCGAATCCGCAATCCGAATCCGATGCACTAGTGCTGGTCTGACCTTGTTATACAGTACGATCATCGACCCGTGGCCCCACTGAGTTTGCGCAGACTTGACTTTAAGTTTTTTTTTCACTATTTTCTCCCCGAGTGAACAATGCGCAAAAGTTTATAAAGCCTAACTTCAATATAGGACGGCCACGACTCGTCGACCGTACTGTACTCTGAATCCATTTGAACTAGGGTTACCAACGTCCGTCTTAATTATGTTGTTTTTAATTATATTTTGCTATGAAATATAATATTTATTATCTATTTTCAGGGTCTCTCCTGTCTCCGGAAGCTCGGTCCTCGCGCCAGTTAATATTCCTGAAGTAGGCAACACCGTTTTATGTGGATATAAGGCTGTGTGCAAAGTGATCTAATGTATATTTAAAAATGTGTATGTATTCTGTTAATTTTAAATTATATTAATAAGACTTTATTTTTTATATGATATGATTTTGGTTTTTTAAATCTTAGTGTCACCTTTGACGTTTATTTGCTGAACAAATGTATTAAAGACTATTACTGTACTATTAGTGAAATTATGTTTTTGTTATTTTAAAATATAATTTTATAAATATATTAAAAATATTTGAATTTATATTAAAAAATGAAATATTAATTTGTTAGTTAGCAACTGTGAATTGAATTATATTATTACAATTTTGTATTTACTTTGGAATATTGATTATTTACTTGTTTATTAGTTTTTTAAATTATTTATTAGTCACTTTGTACATCAGCCTTACTTTAAAGCTTTATTTCCTCAGTATCTAATTATAAATTTGTAATAAGTTTGTTACTTTATTAAAGAATTTTCTTAAAATGATTAGAACTACAATTTTAAATCGGTTAGTGTAAAAGTATCTATGCTTAAAAGACTGTATACTTTTGCATTTACCATTTAAATCTTTTATAGCAATATCGATTAAGTGTAATTGATTTTTTATTCGATTTTCTTATCGATTATTATCGTGTAATGTATTAGTCAATATATTATAATATGAATTTGTTATTATTACTGCATTGGCTCAGAGTAGAGTATTCCGAAACTTTTTAATTCAGAATTCATAATTAATGTAATAATATGAATGAAATGCTATTTATATTAATCTACTGCAATAAAATTTCGTATGTATATTTTGTTTTATTTCAAATTTTCGTAAGGCGTTTTTGGAGAAAATTGCATAGCTTAGCTGCGAATTATTTTGCTTATCATATTGTATTTTATTAAACAACTTGATATTTAAATATTATATAGACAATGAACACGTGACACATGAGGGATGGTCTTTCTTCTATAGGAATTATTTTTCATATAGAAATAGACCACCAAAACGTTTCAGTTAACCAATAAATAAGATATAACAAGGAGGTAAAAATAAAAAAAAACAATTCCGATTAATTATTTATTAAAAAAAGTTTCGCAAATGCAAAAATTCCTTTCACGAATACACTGCAAATTGCATCGCTAAGTAAAAAAGTACAAAAAAACGACACGAGTCAGTCTATCACATAAGCATACGAACTAAAACTACATTAACTCGTATGTTTAAAGCTAAACAATAAACTGCCTAACGCAAGTAAGTCTATCAGATCAGTCGAAAATATTGAGATTTTCGTTTTTGTTTTCCAGTTTATTCTTTATATATTAATGAGAAAATGTGTCAGTCTTTTGATGAAAAAGGCCTAATTTATAATTGGTTAAAAAAAAATCAAAGGTATTTTTTTTATAATTACGAATTTTTTGTACGACACTTTCCTAGTGCATTTCATAATTTAAATATCACCTATAATAATCGTTGTGGAGTTGTCGCAGCATTAGGATAGCGTTTGACTGTAAGAACCATACCATACCAAACGATGGTTGTGGGTTCGATTCTCATTTGGGGAATTGAGTTATTTATATGGATATATGGCGGATGCTCTGGTAAGATAAAACACGGCGTTGAGTTCCCCATCACTTAATGCATAAAGTAACGAAGTTGAGAGGAAAATATGAAACGGAGCGTCTTCTCTCTGTCTACCCTGCTGGGATATATGTGGGTGTATCCCACATATGGCTGAAGCTATGAAATATATTAAAAGAAATCAAATAATCATTGATTCTTTAAATGTATCTTGTATCAGTTAAGACCTTTTCATTAAAAGATGACATAATATATTAAAACTAACTTAAAATGTACAAAAACATACACAAAAAATCCTTCCATTTGAAAAGTAAAGGATATATTTTAAAAAAATATTATATCAAAACCATAGAAATACAAGCTGATTACAAGCTCAAGCAAAATGCGAATTTATTTTAAAGAATATATAAGGAACTCATTTTTAAGTAAAATAAAAAAAAATAGCACAATACATACATTAATATGATTTAAATACAAAATTGACACGACAATAAAGCTAACATTGTCAGAAGTTCTACAATTGTTTATTTAAAAATAGTAGCCATTAAAAGTGATATCTTAGTTTTTTTCGTGAAGTGCCAATATATCAATATTCTTCAAATTTAACCATTTAAAGAAGTAAATTTGAGTATTTTCGACTTCATAGATTATGTAGTGAATAACATCACATGTTAGAACTTGTTTAGTGTTTATAATTTTTTATCAAATATGACTATCATTTTTCAATAAACAATTGCACTAATATTCTAAGGAAGTACCTAAGTTTCTGGCACTACATATATAAAATCTAACCTAAAGTCAGTTTAAAACTGACCAGCTACAGTACTTTAAATACTATATCGTAAAGAAATCAAAATAAAAATAACTTATTTATAAGACTGGCCAAAGGGACATTCATAATAAAAGAAATAAAACGAAAAAAAATCAAACAAAGCTAACCACTATAGATTTTTTAGTATTTCATTTTTACTGCGTATTTTAAATGAAATTTACTCTTAAATAAAGTAAAAAAAATATAATAATAAATACTATTCTACATAAAGTTATTCTAATAGAGGCCTTATTCTATAAATGCATCATCTGGTATCCGATATAATGTACAATTTCAAATAAAATAAATAAAAAATCCCTTAAAAAATCTTGTTGAAACGGATAATTTTACAATTGTAAAATGTCCTCAAAGTGCTTTAACAAAACACATTCGATAGAAAAAAAATGTTAAATAAAACAATAGACATTCAATCTTCCAAGATAAAGTAGTTAATGTCTATTTCTAAAGAAAATATAATATATTTCAATTACAAATATCAAACCTACTAACTATAATCATTACAGAAAACCTTAAGAACTAAGAATTTCGATTCACTCGGGACGATTATATCAAAAATTTCGGACGAAAATCAACTAGGAATACACTAAAATATCTAAAGTTCAGTCTTAATACTAATCTCTTTATTTACACAAATGGCAGTATCGTGTAGCTTCGTTTCACTTATTTACTTTATTATCTATGCTATTTTTTTATCTATACTTATGTCATACTTAAATGTCAAACTGTCATGTTTGATTAATACGAGGGTATATTACGAAACGTCATAATTTTATAAAAAAAAATATTGAATAGAGTAAAAATAATATTACAAGTTTTCTTGTTTTAAAAACCGTAAAAAAATTGTTAATATCAAACAGTATTTTAAAATAATGTCAAAATTTATAATAATTTATGTTTTATTCTTTGTTAATAGTTACAAATTAGTGGAGATTTTTTGGCATTTTGTTTGAAATTCTTGGGTACCACAAATAGATATTTAAAAAATAAATATTTTTTAACATGAAAAAATGTTAGTCTTGTATTTATTATAAAGAGGTACAATTTCGGAAAAGATAAAATTATTAAGTGAGATATTTTTTAAATTTAATCTTGAACATATATTTGAAAAGAAAATGTTCAAATAGTTTAGCAAGAACAAAAAAACGTTAAACTGTATGTTCAAATACGAAATATATGAAATTTCCAAAGAAAATAAAAATCTTAATAATAAAGAGTAACAGTAAAAATAATAGGAAATTTTTAGGCCATACAGTTACGAGCTCTAAAACTAGTATTAGTTTTTACTTTATTACGTATTGTTTATTGATATTTTATTATTAATAGTGCAAATTGATTATGTTTTGTATAATCTACTTTAGAAATTTATTTATATTAAAATCCTATTGAAAATCTACATTTATGTATTGCTGCAAGCATACTCAAATACATATATTTAATTCATACAACAATACATATAATGAATCCAGTTAAATCAAAAATCTTCAACTAGAAATCGTCAAGCAAACAAACTTTGATACAGCTTTCACAGGTTTTAACAATATCTTTCAGCGAGATAAGCTCTGCCGTCTCTACAACTACGTGCGTGCGTTAGAGCGGCGCGCGGCGGACTGAACGCCGTTACGGTATATATTATATATCATACATATTAAAATAATATAGTATATTCACTATTAGGAGGCATTGCAATAACTTTGACAATTTCATTGAAAATTGAACAGAGTTATACTGTAAGCGCATTGAAAATACACTTAAATATACCAAAGTTATTTCAAATGGAATTCTCCTAATAAAAATATATTCTTGTAAATGCATCGAAATGACTAAAGAAACTAAACCTATGATATTGTATTAAGTCTTTATTTGGTGGTTTTATTATATTAAATGTATAATAAAAATTGTCTAAATTTTTGGACCTCAATATAATAATAATAGAGGTAAAAGGTTGTTTTATTTGAATGTGGTCTAACCAGAATTTTAAGTCAAAATCTACAGCTTTACTCTACTGAATGAATGACTTACCTGTCTGATTTAATCTGTAGTGTTTATCTTAGTTTTAAATGAATTTGTTATTATTGTTTTCCGCTGTGTATAATTTCTTTTTATTACAGACTGTTAACTTCACAATTATAAATTTTAAATAAAATATTAGATAAATTTGAACAGACAACACCTGTCATATTTTATTACCAAATGTAAAAAATCTTTTTTTTTTTCTTGATTGTTATTTAACTCTAAAATTAATATATTTTTTGAATAATTACGACGTATCCAATAATATATTATAAAAAAATCATTATTAATTATATATTAAATGACCAAATATTTACACTGAAGTATTAATGTGACACAAAGTTTGTTTTTTTAAAATATAATATAAGCTAAAACCTATTTAATTATTTTAGATTCACTTGATATATTTCGTTTACTTTAGGGACTATAGTAAAATATTAAAACTATACTAACTCACGCTTTTTTTTAACTTACACTCTATCTATCAAATGTCTTAATAGTAATGTTGCCTTAACTTTTTTAAATTAAGTAATTTTGAAAATTATTTTATAATAAATTAGCACTAATATGTTTGCACAAACTACTTTAAACTGGTTCAAAACAGAATTCAATGACACTTCAACACTTTTGATGACGCTTTTTTACATTTATTTTACATTCACAGTTCTTTTTAGATTTTATCCTTAAAGGTTTTTTTAAAGTATTTCTTTATAAGTGTAAGTACACTTCTCATTTACACTCGTACACTTTGGATGACACTTTTCAGTACAAATTACCTTATATTTATAGTTCTTCTTCGATTTTGTCCTGTGAATGTACCGATACGTTTTCGGAAGTCATATCTTGTATAATAGTTTTCATTTCTTCTGATATTTCGTTAAATTGTGGCCGATCTGATGGCGATTTGCTCCAGGCACGTTTCTGAAATAAATATTGTATATATAATTATTCATTGGTCGTCGGTTCGTTTCCTCACTTGGGGGCATGAATATATAAATTATTTTCATGCTTTGTTCTGCTGCTCAACGGTGCTTACGGTGCTTGGGAAACGGAATGTCTTAACTTTAGGCTCCCTCCGTTTGCCCTGCTTTATGCGGGATACAGCGTGGAGCTTTATTCTTTTTAAAGCATTAAAATATATTTTCAACATTTAAATAATAAAAATAGTAAAGTTGATGTTAAAAACTTATTATGAAATTTACAATTTAATTTTAAATATGTTAGTTAGCAAAAATAGAACAATTTCAATCATTTCATTAACTTATATCTATTTTAAAAAAGTAAACACTTACAAGTATATTGGCAAGACGCTCCGGCATTGAACCCGGTATATTCCACTCAAGAGAATCACCCTTCAGTCTTTCTAGTACAGAGTTGTCGTTCAATTTGGCGAATGGCAGTTCTGCTTTTGTGTATATCTGTAATTAAATAAAAATTTATATGTGAAATGTCTTAAAATATATAGCACCTCATTGTATCTCGCATTTGGCAGAATAGGCAGAGGGAAAGTAGAGTTAAGACACTCAGTTCCCCACGCACCACTCGATATTCGAGACATTGCGCGTTGACTGGCGAAACTCAACGCTGCGCTTTGTCTTGTTACCAGAGCGGGGAAATGATCATTTAAAAAAATCATTCATCCCAACCTGCAATATTTACCGCATTTACCGCGCCACAACGGTTTTTATAGTACTAATCTTACGTCTAAAAAAATTAAAGATAAATACAAAAGAAGATTAAGATATTTTGTATTAATATTATATTATATTTTGTATTAATATTATATTATTATTATGTAGATATGTATATACAGGGTGGAATTGTCAGCACCACTTTAAATGAAATCACAGTTTTAACTACTCTATAAAAGCCTAATATAATTTGGAAAAAAAATAATTCCCAAAAATGAAAAAGTTATTTTTTCAAACAAAATAAATAATAAAATTATCGTTTTAAAATAAAACGCCATTTGTAAAGTATAACATAGGCACGCACACACTTACGTGTCAAAGCGGCAACGTCACATACGTATGTGTGCGTGACACGAAATACAGGTATGGATAAAAATCGTGAAATGAAATAAAAATCCTACGTCTAAACTGTTGAGGTACCTTGATTAATTTTTTTTAATTCTGGGTTTGAAATATATTACCCTATATGCAGTTTCAGTAAAAGAAGCGCTGCCTCTTCCACCCTGTATATATGTATGTGTGTATATTAATTATTATTTTATTACTGTATTTTATTTTGCACTATAACGTTATTCCCATTTCTTTATTTTTAGTCCTTTATTTTACAAGGGTTGCCTGGAAGAGATTGCTTGAAGCAATAAGGCTGCCTTTGCATACTATTTTATAAAACTATATTGTCTCTTTTTCTATTATATGTTATATTTGTGTCCAATAAAGTTTTTTCTATTCTATTCTAAGATTTAAATGGATTTTATCATACCACTATTTAACTCTAATTTAAAAGTAAATATTTCCTTAAATCTCATGGCATAATATAAAATGTCTCACCTCCCACACGGTAGCGGCAAACATGTAAACATCAGATTTAGTTGAGTACTCGCCTTCCATTACAGCTTCGTATGGAAGCCAGCGCAACGGTATTACCTGAAATATGAACATGACAATTTTTTTTTTCTTTCACGCTGTATCCCGCCCGTAGAATCTCCTATTTCCAATGAATTCTAGAGGTATTACGTGTTAAATGTTAGAATCGAACCCAGAGTCTGTTGCGATTACTCATGCTTATGCCTCTGGGTGACGACTGGCCTCAAGATTTTAATCAGCTTCACGCTGTATCCCTGATGTAGCAGGGCAGGCAATAATATTGTTAAGACACTCCGTTCTACTTTGTAATTTGTTTTAAAAAAGATTAATTTTGGAAACATATGTTATATATAATAAATAATCAATTTATTGTGCAAAAAAACAAGTCTTTTCATTGTTAATATACTAACCTGATCATGTAACTTATAATATTCATGTGAATTAGGTCCCCTTGTGAGCGCCGGGAATGACAGCTTTAGTTGGAGCTTCGATGTTATCACGCAGTTGCGGGCTGCTATGTCCCTGTTAATATAAAGATATAGTTTTGTATCTTGTATCCCACATATAGCAGGTTAGGCAGGAGGACCCTACACGCTCTATCTCTAGCGGAGTAGTCAGAGAGAACGAACCTTCAAACGCTACGGTTTCTAAATACCTCTTTCCCCTCGTTTACTGTCATCAACCATTTCATACATGCCCTCCGGGGGGCCGTTATGCATTTTAAGTGACCTTCCTCCAGTATCTTTGATACTGTTTTCGAAGGTCAACCGAGGTATCAACCTATCTCTCTTACCACTCACTTTTCCGTCATAAATCTTTTTTGCCATTCTCTTGTCACTCATTGGTTCGACGAGTCCAAACCAGCTGAGCACGTTCTTCTTCATTCTCACCGTGATATCTGCGCTAGTACATGCCATTCTAGCGTACATGATATACGTTATATACCTGTGCGTCAGTCTCTTGGCGGCCAGTGCGGCGGCGGCGGTGGCCAGGTGCGCCGCCAGCGCGGCCACGTGCGCGGTCTGCAAGGGCGACACCGGCGTCACTGTAGGCAGGCGGTGCAGCGCGCCCACGCGCGCTATGTACTCCTCATTCTCTTGTGGGGTGCGCGTCGCTATCAGGAACGATTTCAGGTCGCCCTGCGGAGGTTATGAAATGCTAATTTATATTTGTAGGTTTTATAATATTATAGTATGTATATCTTTATAAATTCTAGTACAGGCCGTGAGGTCTAAACAAAACTTTGCCTCTGTGTAAGTATTAAATAGACCACTAACCCAATCAGTATGTTCAAGGAGCATGCAGTGCGGGTCTGCTTCATTGCAAAGTCCAAACAAACGTACAACATGCTCGTGTCGCGAACGCGCGAAAATTTCCAATTGCCGACGAAATTCTGCTAGCTGCGTCTGAAATTATAAAAATATATCGATTTTTTTATACAGAATATAATTAAAAAAAAAAACTTAGAGCCCTAAAAGAATATTCTGTTTTAAAATAATATAAAACTTTATAACATTATAAAGTATAAAAAATATAAGAACAAAAGAACGTGATTTGGAGATCTGGAAAAATATATTTTTTAAAACAAACGAAATACCAATCGATTTTTTCATACAATCAAAAAAAGAATATTTACATAATTCAAAAACATTATTTCACGTTTACAATAATAATTTCAATCAATATATAATATAACAAAAAAAAAAACATTTTTTGTTATATTATATATTGTCATATTTACCTCATCTTTAGTAGTAAGAGCTTTAACCAGCACAGGTTTTAAATTAGGTTCCATTTCCTTATTATCTTTATTTCTTATTTTCTTTAATTGAACCATGTCTATTTTTGCAAGAGAAACGTCACCGAATTCTCCTCGACCTAAAATCAATAGTTAATATAAAAATAATAAAAAAAAAACATATTAAAATCACATCATTGAGGCCGTCGCGCCGCAGTGGCACCAGCGTATTACTATAAAGTGTAATGGCCGCTCAGGGAAATAAATTATTTAATATTTTTAACTTCCTCGCCCACGGTTCGTGGGGAACGGACTATCTTAACATTAGGTTCCCTCTGGCTGCACTGGTAGGTGGAAATAGATAAAACAGATAAATACCTAAAGTAATTTGTTCAACCAGTAGTGTCCGTGGCACAGTAAGATGGTCATACTGTCCCGATTTCTTTGATGCTCGAGAAATACCTGAAACTTCTGAATTATCCGCACCTGTGATAAATAATGTTATATTAGTATGGAATTGTGTTTTTATATAATTTGGCTATATTATTACCACAATACATTTACGCAGGCGTAATTCTTACCACTATCCCGATCATGTGGTAGTAGTCTACCATTATGGGCAGGAGCTCCGTTGACAGTCACTTTCTTATCATCTTCTCCTTCTTCTACTAACTTCTCTCTTCCTTCTGCCATTTCTAGTTCCATTTTTTCACCTATTTTATAATTAAAGTTTAAATTATATTATTGTTCTAAATTCGATTTACTAAAGTTATGTGATACAATGCATACCTCTCTGCCTTCTCTGTAATCTCCGTTTTCTACAATACAGCATTAGTGCTAGTACTAATATCATATAGGCTCCTGCTACAGATATAGATACTAAAACTGCTTTCCCAGCAACACCAGATGATTCTTGGGGTAATTCACCTTCTGCAAGAAAAATATGTACATATTAGTAAAGTGTAGCTCATCTGTACGTGCAATATACATGAGAAATTTAATTATTGAGGGCAAACAATGGGAGGCATTATCACCTACCTAAAAAATGTTTTTTTTTTCTATTTATCTTAGTTTCAGCACGCTAATCTCAAGAACAGCTTAAGCGATTTAAAAACAGTTTTCACTATTATACTTTGACAAATTTAATTGAATACAAGCAAAAGAATAGTCGATTCTATATTCCTAGTTATTCGAACCCACTACCCACCTGGATGCACATACAACTCCAGTTCAACCCTCGCCAGGCCAGCCGCGCTGCCCGCAGTGCAGCCGTAGCGATCTGAATCTTCTTCTTTAACATCTCTTATTAGGAGTGTTCCGTTATTCAGGAGGACTAGGCTAGAATAGAAGATGGTATTTTAAAGTAAACTTATTGTTATATTATAATAAAATTATACAAAATGATAAAACATTGACTAATAAATTTAATTTTCACTTCACCGCTCCGAGATACAAAGCGCTGCGTTAAGTTCAACTCTCACAACATCTCGAAAATTTACCAGAGGGTGTGAAACACAGCGTTTAGCATTAGGTTCCCTCTCCCTCCCTCTGATAGGGGATATAGCGTGAAACTCAAATAAAACATAAACCATCATACCGTGAGCTTGAAGCATTCACGGCTCCCTCTACATCCACACCATCCTCTGTAAACAATAATAAAAAAAGAATATATTATTAATAACGTAAATAATATAAGGTTTCGTAATGTACGGTAATGTTGAAGTTTGTTCGTGACTAACGCGACAGTTGTGGGTGGGTGGCTCGTCGAACTTCGGTTCCCCACTTGTCTTAATGGAAACAGGGTGTCTTAACATTAGCTTCCCAGGTTCCCTCTGCCTACCCTGCTATGGAGGGGATACAGCGTGAAGGTACAAAAAAGATAAACAACTTACGTTGTTGATGCAAAATGGTTAAATTTCTATCCCAGTGCGTGGTCGGTGGCGGGTCTCCTGTCGCTATACAATTTAGGGACACCGTCTGTCCCACTGTCACGTGCGTTTGTTGTCCCGCCGTGGGCTCTATCACGCGGGGTGCCACTGCAATTTATGTTTCAATATTTATATAGGTAATTGGAGTAATTTGCATATTTTAGACGAATTTTTATTATAGGATCAATAATAATCGGTGATTTTACCTAATATTTCTAAATGACACAATATAATTTAAAACTTTTCACATTTTCATTTCACAAGTAATATAAAAGATATTAGGTTTAATATAAAAATCAAAAGATTTTTATGACGATATTGTTCTGAATAAGAAAGTGAAGACCGAAACTATCTTCTTCACATTTGAGCTCTAAATGTGTACAATTATTGACAACCATAAAATTTTTAATCACAATCTAATTGAGACCAGTCGTGGAGCAGGCACAAGCGTGCGCAATAAGCCCGACAGGGTGTGGGTACGAGTCCCACTCGTTGAAAATAAAATATTTAATAGTTTATTTTCCTCGCTCTGGTAACGAGACATATCGCGGCGTTGATCACCACCACCCAATACACAGTGCCTCCAGAATCCGGCAGAAAATGGGGAACGGAAATATGTTATTGGGAACGGAGTGGCTTAACACTAGGTTCCCAGGTTCCCTCTTCCTACCCTGCTATGTGTGAGATACTTACCGACAACATCCAAGCTAATTTTCGCGGTAATATTCTGATCGCCATCTGTCGCTTTGCAAGTATAGTTGCCGGAGTGGCTTCGTTTAGCTTCGGACACCATGAGGGTGCCATTGGATGACGTCACGCCGTCTGGTAGCGGGTCTATGTCATTCTGTTTAAAAAAAATATGATTTTGTATAAAAAAATATAAATATGATTTATATGATGCTTACTTGTTACTTATTTAGTTTTAGTCTTGGTGTATCGGTATAACATCGGATTGAACTATTTTCATTTTCTGGTTCCGCTAACAGGATAATTCGCAGCGTTGAGTTCCACTACGCAACTCAACTCAACAAGCAATCAAAGGCTCGAAAATTGCGCAGAATGTTGGGAATGGAATGTCGCAACGTTAGCCCGTAACCGCGGCGGCTATGGATTGGATTCTCATACCTTAGGGAAAAGAATTATTTCCATTTATCTGCTCTGTGGCAAGACAGCGTGGCGTTGAGTTCCGCCACTCAAAAATTATTCTCTCTAAAATAATATATAACAAAAATACTCACTCTCTCAAAAAATATTTAACATAATAACAAAAAACAATAAAAACTTAAGAAATAGCTTTTATTTTACGTACCAAATACCATGTCACTGTAGGGGAAACACCGCCAGCCACTTTGCAATGAATTTTTCCAGAACTATTTAATTCCAATTTTTTATTGTACGGTTGAGGTTCGAATTTAAGAACGCCATCTTAAAAAGAAATAGTAAGAATTAATCTTTATGAAAAAGACAATCAATTCATCTCCCGAGTGGGGATCAAGCCTGCTATTGCTTCTAAAATTTATTTTATATTAATTTTTTTTATCTCCACGCTATATCTCGTACATAATAGGGTAGGTAGAGGAAATCTGGGAACCTAGTGTTAAGAAACTACGTTCCCATTAAGACACTTCCGTTCCTTACTTTCCGCCGGATTCTTAAGACCACAATCTGTCGCGTTTATTTATATTTTCTTATATTTCACCTTAATTTAGTTTATGAAAAATATAATAATTAAAGTCACTATCTATTTCCTAAATGAAGTCTAATATGCTGCTCTAAGACAGTTCTCATTAAAATAAATTAGTTACGTTACCGTGGTGCAAGATATGGTTTTGTACAGGTATTTGACTGACTAAGACCAGCATTATCGTTTATGTATTCATAGTATCTATTAATACATTACTGTCTTTCTTTAATTAAATTTTTCTTGTATTTGATAAATAAAATTGAGACTGTCACGTCGTGGCCTTACCGACACTGGCGTTTGACTTTAAACGGTAAGTGCGTGTGGGTTCGATTCCCATTGGGTAAATTTATTTTATTTTCATTTCCTTCATCTGATAATAAGACAAGGAACGGCGTTGAGTTACGCCCTGTTACACGGTGTGTGGAGAACGGAGTGTTTGATAAGATTTCTTTTGTCATTAAATTTTTTCTGTCTACCTTGATATATGCAAAATTCAACGTGAATTAAAAAAATACAAAAATACAACACATTACTAAGTTAAATTATACTGTATTCACAATATAAAATATGTAAATAGTTCAACAGTATTTTCGGAACTGCGCTCCTAACGTCGGAAGTGACATGAAACTTACGAGACATGGTCAAATGGAGACTAAAATAAAAATTCGTAAAACCATCCCTTTTTATGTATAACTAACTTAATATAAAGGATTCCACGGTTAAAAATAAAATACTCGTGTCATAGCAAACCGCGGCGTTGAGTTCCGCCACTCAACACGCAATGCCTCCAGAATTCGGCGGAAAGTGGGGAACGGAGCGTCTTGGTTCCCCTGTTATGCTGTAAAATGTGTGAAACCGATTATTATTTTTATATATATTTTTTCTCGAAATATAATTTCGGTTAATATGAACCCCACGAGCTTCAAGCCAAGTGTGGACTATTTCCTGGAATTGGTTGGGAAGTAATGTCTTCCTGTAAAAACTTCCTGACAATGCGACAAGTATTAAGGATTGCGGCTTTTTGCATAGTTATGTATATGTTTATAGGTTATTTTTATTATTATTGATATTAATCGAGTTAGATTTAATGATCATTTAAAATTATTCAAAGTGATGTGATATTAGGAAACCTTTTATACATATGGCTCTACAAGAAAAATAAACAAGGACGTGTCACTCTGTTTTCTTTGAAATGTCATGAGTAAAATTTTCTTACATTTTTAAATGAAATTTCAAATTAATAGTTTAACTTACCGACAGCAGCTCGATGTCTCCTATTTTGTCTGTGGCCGTGAACTCGATGTCCATGGTGTTCAGATTCTACAAAGAAAAGAAAAAAACATTTAAATGTATACATATTTGAAATATCCAAAATAAATATTTTAATCGATGGTTTTCGATGATTAAGGATGATATTTTTGGAAAATAATTAAAAATATAATAAGTATTCCTTATATAGGAGCAAATGGAGAACAGAGTCACTTACGGAACTTGGACTTATCTAGAGATATTTCCTGGGGAAAGTCTACACATAAACTTTCAACAGATATGTTCGTGTAAACGTTACTTTTTGAATTTTTCAGGGATTTATTTTGGAGTGGGCCCGGACCACCGGGAACATTACGCCCTTGCTTACAAATATCACCAGAATTCACTTTCTAGGTACTCTAAAAATATGAAAAAGTGAGGCGATAAAAAGGGAAACTAAGACAAATAGTGCGATCAAAATTAACTTTGCTTCCGACGGTATAGAAATATCTTTAAATTTATCTATATCTATCTTCTATTCAACAAAACAGCTGAATTAAACAAACATTAAAGTTTAAAGGAGATTACCGGCTTAGAGCGTAAGCGGTACAAGGCTTCATTACGTTTCGTCTCGATCGATAATTGTAACTGAATGCTAAATCTATTGTATGCTCAAAAGCACGGGTTAAGGGAAACAAGATTAAAAGACGTTAACTGGTTTATTTTTCAGTTTAACGCTATATCCCTTATATGGCAAGGTAGGTGGGCTAGTGCCGAAAATAGAGTGTCTTTACACTGTAAAGACACTATTCTCGCTCGGAACGGTGTGTTGTCAAATAAAAACAAGAAGAACTTTGAATGCTTTTTAGCGTTAATTTGTAAATTTTCATACGAGAATTCTTTTAACACTTGCGAACATTTAGTCCATATTGTCGTTTAGTGTTTTCCTTCGAATATTTTTTAACACTAAATTAACTACTTTCTGACATTGTGGGTTCGATTCGAAGTATCTTATATGTAGATATTTCTATAACTCTGGCAACATTGAAAAGTAAGTTTATTACGAAGCAGATGTTACACTTCAACTTATTTACAAATTTAAGTGTAATTTAACAGTGAAAGATAAAATAACCAAATTGCTACGATCATATGGATTCGATTCAGTTTATGGCGGCGATAAGTGGCCTAAATAAATATAATAAAATATTTTTATCTGTACGTTACTAAGTCCTGTTTGCATAGAAGCGCGAGGCTTTACGACTTCCCTGCTTTATGATAATTCGAACGCGTATCGGTGACTGACGATCAGTTTTGTGGACTTTGTGGGGTTGACTTTTGAAAGTTTGTTTTTTTATAGGGTTCCGTTTCTAAAGGATACAACTGAACCCTAATACTCCGCTGTCCATCCGTCTGTCCATCTGACACCAAAATCAACCTTTACAGCGGACACTGCGGCGTAGACCCCGCGGACTTTAAATTTAGTTAATACCAAGGTACTAACAGAACACGAGCAAAAAAACTAAAAAAAAAGGTAAGGTTACATAAACTAGAATTACCCCTAAAATAATGTTATTTCAGAAAATAATCATTTAACAGATAATAATATCCAACAATAATCATTCTACTATAACACACCATTTACTATACACCCTGTAGTATTTAAATAACCATTATAGTAAAATACGCGAATAGAAAACTGCACAAGTGACGTAAATGTGGATCAAGTGCTTTTAGCTTTTATCGCAAAGATCACTTGTGACACTGAAAACGGAACATTAAGGAGACATTACACACACTATATTTATTCTAATACGCACTTGTTAATGTCAGATTGTCAGCTACGAGTATGGAGATCCATTATAATTCTTCATATAAGTGCAAGAAAAGTGTTGGTTTTTTGTATTTTTTATTCAGCTTCATGATGTTTCCCGCGTATATAGCAAGGTAGGCAGAAGGAAACTTGTGTTAAGACACTCCGATCCCCACCTATTGCTGAATTTTCGAGACATTGCGTGGAGTGGCAGAACCGAATGCCACGTTTTGTTTTGTTAACCGCGATGAAAAAGTATTTACATTTTCATTCCTCCGAGTTTTCTTCTAACTCAGACGCTACTCTGTGCCGCCGAGCCACGATTATCGCATTATTGTGCATTGGGCTACAATTTTCATAAGTAACATTACAAACTACATGAAAACTTCAAATAAAAAAAACCTATAAACACTACCACCATTCAAACTAAATTGAATCACAACACTAAGAAATGTAAGTTCACGCTATAAGAAGCATTCTACATGTGGACTCTTGAAGTTTTCTTCAAAATCACCAGGATGTAAACGAGCTGAGTGAGAGTACAAAACGCGAGTGTAAACATAAACAGAGCGCTTACCGCTTACATCAAACGAAGTATTCTTGACTTGCCCTTGGTAGGGCGACCACTTACTTTAGAACTGTGGGATTCGATATTTATAGTTACTTGTGGTGGCCGCTTGACTGAGCTCGGTGGGTGTTGGTTCGATCCCTACTAGCGGAAATAAATGTATTTAAAAAAAACTGAAACTAAACAACTGTTTTTCTTTCATAAGTGTCGAGTAACAAACTAAAAGTGAAAAAATGTATTTATTTTATTTAAGACTTCCTCTGCCCATCTTACTATGTAGGAATATACTCGAATATTATAAGTTTTTTTGTATGCATGAGTATTAAAAAAGGAATTTTGGAAAATCCATCCGTAAGAGAGATAGATATGAGGGTTTAAGTTTTTGTGTAGAACATCGATGTTTCAAAAAAGTGAAAGTAATATTTTACTAGTTTTTAAAAAATGCCAGTTAGGGTAATTTATACCATGAGAAAATATCTCAAAGTGAAATCAAAAATACCTTTCACACTTAAATACAGCACCTTTAACCATCGTAACAAACGAACAAACAAACACACAAAACAAAACAATTTTAATTCCCTTCAAGTGAAAGGTAAACACGTAAATTTTCAACACGCTTCAAACTAAACACGCATTTGTACAGCATGTCCACCCTGTCTCTCATCAGGTCCTGCTACGCGTCGAACGCCCGTCAATTATCACTGTACGAGTATAACAAACCTTTACCGACAGATTCGGTACGCCGCGCCGCGTCGCTGCTTTTATGCGGATGCTATTTTGAGATGGAAAACCGTGTGTGCAAATGAGGATTTGTATTTTTATTTGGTTGAAAACAAAAGGGGAAGGGGGTAAAATAGTAATTTGGGAGATTTTGTAACGGCAAATTTACCTACTATTTTAAAATTTTTACGATTAATACTATTATTTCAGAAGACAACGGAAGTGTCTTAATGGGTATGGAGTGCCTTAACACTAGGTTTCCAGATTCGTGTAACTAAAAAATATTAACATTTCTTTGTAAATTGACTGTTAAGATTTTTAATTCATTCTTTTTTTGTTTGAAGAAATTCAAACATAGAACAAGAACATAGAATAGAGTTTGTAGGTACATACAAACTCTATTCAAATCTTTTTAAATATTAATTTCTTAGCCTTTAATTCAGTTTTGTTAGCCCGATTCCCCCGAATGAGAATCGAACCAATAACCCTCATGTTAGTCAGCATAAATGTATAAAAAGAAATCAATTTTACGTGGATATAAAAACCAGACACCCTTTCAGTAGTTATAGGGCAATTTAACAAACGTTTGCTCTGTGGAGAACGCTAATGCATTTTAAAGCCTCTCACGCTTTTTAGTTTTAATTAAATTACTATTCATGTGTCTCGTATATTTGGCTTAGTTGTTTTGGAACGAATTGCTATTTGATTATGCGAAATATAATTTTTGATATAAAATTTACTTTAAAATATATGTAAAATTTTAACAATGTAGAATATAAAGAAAATGAGAGCATGTTTCATTTATGTATATCTAAAATAGAGTTAAAAAAAATAGTTTCTCAATTTTGTTAGTATAGTTTAGTTTAGCTATATAATTATAATGAATTTTGTTCCGGCTCCGTGCTCATTGCTATCATTTAAAATTATAAAAATAACAACAAATAAGAAACTATACAAGATACAGTACGTATAGAATTTCTTAATTAACACTACAAGTAAGTACCTATTTTAAAGCACAAATGAAAACAATTTAACAAACCGGTGCAAGTGGCGCTCCCGGCGGGACACCGCCGCACTACATAATGGCGCGGTCGCTATGGCAACTGCTCGTAAAATTTTACGACTCCCAACCCCCTTTTCGCTTGAAAATAACGTTGACTTCCATTAGATTAGGGTTTTAGAATATTTGAGATTTGATTCCTTTATGGTAAATTTTATTGGATCAATATAAGATGGTATAAATTGTATGCAGCACTCTCACACTGATTTAGAAATAGGGAATTTAAAAACCCATTTTTTAAGTTACGTTAGTCAGGCCATATACCTGCTGTAATGTATAAAAGGACAACATAATCTTGATAAAAACATTCTCTCCTTCTTTCCCGCCTGTCTAATAGGTCGATTTTGACTTTGGCGAAATCAATGTTTTTTTTTCAATAAGCAAAAAGAACAACTAGTGATTTTTAATCTAGATAGAGTGAGTTAAAACCCTATAATCTAACTTATATAATATTTTAGCTATAATTTTTCAGCACAAATTCTTTCTCAAGAATAATAGTCCAGAAAACTAAATAATACCAAAACTTTACAAAACAAAACCTGTTTCCAAGAACCGTCGAATGTCTAAGCATCCATTACAGAGTGTATAACACGAAAACATATTGCCAACAATACGATATTATTATAGAATACGAGATGAGATGAGTTCGGTCCGCGGAATAACAATGGAGCCATCTCGAACTATCGATTAGCAACTGAGACAATACTTGGTTTTAAAAATGTCTTTCAGGTTTACGGGACGTGAAATGAAATGAATGAAGGAACTGCTGATATTGTAAAATCTTGTGTTTTACCAAACAAAAAAAGAAAGCAGCTTCACGCTTTTTCTTGCACAGTACGTTAGGTAGGGAACGTAAGGTTCCCAAATTTTCGTCCAATTTTTGAGACGATGCGTGTTAAGAGATGGAACTCAACGTTTCCCCTTGCTTCCTAGTGTCAGCAATGAAAAGAAATGAAAGGAACGTGGCCATCTATTTAATAAGATGAGACCTGTTACTAGTCATACAGATTATGTCTATTTTATTAAAAAAATCGAAAATTATAATAGTTTCCAATGATAGATTTCGAACTATATTTTCTTTCGTTAGGTAGTAATTAGAAAAAAAAAACAAAAAAAGGAATAATAATTAAAACTTGAAAAAAAAATAATGAACACAAATCCCGAAATAGTGTTGCGAAACACCCACCATTCATTAATAGTCACCGTCTAATCACTATCGGTACTAATTGGAGATAAAACTAGGAAAAATAAAAATCGGTGGAGTCCGAATCGATTGAGTGTTCCGTACCAATTTTTATGATTGTAAGTCAACATTGATTGTAAGAAGTCGAAATTCTAGATGTTGTCATACTTAAGTTTGCGGGAGCATGCATTAATTTTGTATGAAACAAATACCAAAATATTATTTTGTAATAGTTTTTTCTCTGGGATATGTTAAAAAATGTCGGCTTTTTTACTACTATAAATTTTCACAAAATCGTAGGTTAACGGCTTACTGTTAGTCTTATATCGTTTTTGATAGCGTTGATAGAATGACAGGTAGATAAGCAAATAAAAAACATACAAACGGATATCAAAGTTCTCTAAAATAAGACTGTTTTACGGAACCCTAAAAAATCCCTTTTTTACTTTTCGTTATAGCTACCAGTTTCAGTACTCAACCATAATTGCACTAAGGTGACCCATTTTCCATTTTTCTTAATGAAAGGACTTTGGATATACTGGTAAGGCCGGCGGTGGCTTCATAATGCGTTACTCGTACAGTTTTACATTCATATGGTAGGTTTATGTGGAACAGTGCCTAAGTGCGTGTTTTCATTACAGACTCACTTAGCTCTTGGTTTTCTTTTTTTTGCATTTTTTCCTTTATGGAAAAATCTTTTTGTTTCTAATTATATAATGTGAGCATTTATGAATATGTCATTTTTGAGACTTAAAGTTGTTACAAAAGTATTTGTCTTATGAAGAGAAATGGGCATTTTTGTTAAAATAAGTAATTTTAACAGAATTACGTATTTCAATACTTAGTATTTATATTATATATCTTATAAGGAATGACTTGGCAGATATTTTGTTTTTATTACAATCACAATTTCGATGTGAAAAATAAATAATAATTCATTCATTCAGTGCCAAAACAGTAACTTCCAAAGTTTCCTTTATATTTCATGTCCAGAGGTGGAAATCAACGCCGCGTTTAGTCTTTAGGGTGAAATAATTTGTACCCCCAATTGGAAATCGGACCCAAAACAGTCGAAAATTGCGCGTCAAGCCTACTTACGGTAACCGTAATAATATATGTATAACATAAAATTTAGCTGAGGAACAAATATCCGTATACAAGTAGCAACTTTCCTAATTGTGGTAAAAAGAAAAACACATCTACCTACAATTTGATAAAAAAAACACTACAGAAAATATTTGCTCATAAACTTTTTACGATTTTCTTTAATGAGAACCACCGTCGGGTTTCACATAAAACGCGATATTTAAGGGTCTAAATACCATCAAGTCGTTTTACGACTTCTAGGGGGTTGTTTTAATTATTATCAAAGGTACGTCTATAATTCTATATACAATAAGTATAAAATACTAGTTACAATTTACAAAGTGTATCATGACTCATGGGGTAGACACCCCATGAGTCTAATATGAAAGATAAATAAAAATATGGTTAGACAAACATATTACATTAATTTTTTAGCCGAACGCCGTATCCCGAATATAGTAGGCAGAAGGAACCTAGTGTTAAGACACTCCGTTCCTCACTCGTCGCAGCATTTTTGAGACATTGCGAGTGCGTTGTTGAGTGGCGCGCAATAAGAAAACGAAAATGTTATATGAATCATTGCCCTGAGCGGGAATCGAAGCCACCATCCTCGCGTTTACTCGCTATGCCACTGCGCCACGACTACCTCTATATACAATTTATATATGAAGGTATGCGTCCATATACAATAATTATACACTAGTACCAAATATATATATATATATATATATGTATTTATACGACTAGTAAAAAGATACATTTCCAATTAACAAAAGTAAGGTTATTACAGCGCGGCAGGACTCCGTCTGCGGACTTCGATCACCACTTGGGGGGGATGGTTAAGGAATGGGAATAATAGGTCTTTTTATGTGGTTTTTACCGTGCTTTGTATTGTATAACATGTATCTATGATGACGATTCCAGAAAAATGATAATCACTAACTAGGCGAACTAAGGTGTATATTAGAGGAATTTATTGAAAAAAATCATTCCTCTTTGTTCTAACACATGCGGCGTTAAGATTCGCAACATATATTATATTATTTTACACCTAATAAGTGCAATAGCTCTCTATTCACGACTACAAAAAACCAACAAAAAAAACCTATTTCCCATACAAACCACCAATAATAAATCAATAAATATATACAAACAGCACATATTAGTTTAACAGGAACCAAAGCCAGTCAGACACAGCTTGTTTACCATACCCACATACATACGTTTTAATTTTTTAATTGCCAATATTTAACGATACAGCGGTGGTTGGATCGAACACGTAAATAAACCTCATTGATGATTGATAGGAACTAGCGTGATATGTATGATGCGGCACGGTATCTATTTCAATACATACCAATTACTTTTGCTATGGCGTTTTGAGTACGAATAATGTGAACGGATGTCAACTACGATGCAAAATAAATGGGAAATATAATTGAAATGTGAAAATTTTTCAAATTTATATGTTTTCTGTATATAAAAAAATTGATTAGGCACTTCGGTGTGTGACTCGTTATGGAGGAATTCAATATTTCTGATTAAAATAACAGTCTGTTTTGAGGATACTAGAGTAGTTAGTACGTTTCCCGTTAGTAGTTAGCGAAGAAATAAAAATAATTAAATATTTCATTCTCTCGAGTAAGAATCAAACTCACAACCATCGCGTTCACAGTCGCACCCTTGTACCTCTGCGCCACGACGACCCTCAAGAATTGATTATTGTATTATTTTTTTCAAATAAACGGCATCTCGATACCACCAAGAAAATATCTTTAGATACGCGACACGATACCAACGTACCTAAGTTCACGCAATGATAATGATTGTAGACTATAACTAAGGGAATATTCATAAATTAAGTAAACGTTTCGCTTATTTAGTTAGACCAAGTTTAGTGTGCACGAAACATAAATCCTAATAATAATGTTTGGCCCTTCATAAGTCATAATACAGTGAGAATTAAACTTACAAACATTAGTAATTATGAAGAAAGAAATGTTAAGAGCTTAAAAGCAGCAGCAGCAGCACAGTAGGGTAGGCGGAGGGAACCTAGTGTGAATACACTCTTCATTTTCTGTCGAAAATTGGAGGCATTGCGTGTTTAGCGGCGGAACTGAACGCCGCGCTTAACTTCCACACCAAAGCGAAGAAATGAAAATATTAAATATTTCATTTCCTCGAATGGGAATCACCATCTTCCCTAGCCTATCGCTATTAGAGTCACATGCTCATGCCCCTGCACCAAGAGTGGCTTCGCAAACATACCATAAAATATAAGCATTCCAATGTCGTTATTGGGACTTGTAAGGACAGGTGTCTTCATACATATATTTTTCCATACTATAGGTATATTCGGTGGGTATTATGAGAACAAGACGGTTGAATTCACGTCACGTCGTCACGTCGGGGGTGTCAGACGGTTTAATTAATATTACCCAGAAAAGACATAATATACACGTAATGTTTTTTTAATAAAAACATTATTAATTATATAACCTCAATTATATATTTCTTCTTTATACAGGACATAAAAAGGCAATTAAGAAAAGCTTTTTATAAATGTTCGGCGGAAAGTGAGAAGCGGAAGTGTCTTAATGGGAACGGAGTGTTTTAACACTGGGTTAAAAATATACCAAAAGTTTGAGAGTATATTCTAGTTATAGTTTTGTTTTCGTAGTTGCATCTGACCGCACTGACTAAAAATAGTGTTGATTTTCGCCACTCAACACGCACGCTGTTTGGTAACGTAAAAACGTATGTTTTGATATAAGATCTCTCTGCCTTTCCTACTATATGCGGGATAAAGCGTGAAGCAGACAAAAAAGTATTTAAAACACAAAAAAACCTAACCTAACCTAAAATTTAGCGCTAAAACAAACAAAAAGGAAAACAATTAAAACGACACAACACAACACAACAAAAAAACACATTACACTTCACCATTTATTGAGTACCATTAAAACCCCCATAAAGGGCGAGGAGTCGCGAAATATAACAACTGTAAAAAAAAACATAGACACTATATAAAAAAAAAAATTATAAAGCCATTAGCGGAAAAGCCTTCCAAAGTTGTGAGTGAGAGGATCACATGTGACATACCTACAGACAATTACTATAATAGAATCCGATACTGAAAAATAAAATGTGAATGCGGTAGGTACGTTTTTAATTCATTATAAAACCTACCTGGAAGGGTAGGTACCTGGAAAGATGGCGCTGTAATATGAATACCTAAATATGTATGGTTGTCTATACAAATTATAAGTGATGCGTGAAATGAGAGCTCTATATGAGTTTTCGTATAAAGTTTTATTAATTTGAATATATAATTTCAATATCACCGTTCTAGAAAGGCGTGGCGTTAAGTTCTGTCGCTTAATTAAATAAAGTTCTGTATTAATAAGAATGAATTATATTAATTTTCTGGCTCTGATAACAAGACAAAGCGCTACGTTGAATTCCGTCACTCAACAGACATTGTTCTCTAAAATCTCTAAAATTTGGCAGTGTATGTTCAACGGAGTGTCTTAACACTAGGTTCTTAGCACTGCTGTGTGGAATACATAAAAAAACGCAAATGTCTTCATAACTTCGAAAAAAAAATAAAGAAACAGAATAAACATAACATCAAATCCAAACACTCAGAACAACTTCCATTATGAAAATCTTCTCAGCTCTTTCAAAGATACACAAACTATTACTTATAAAACTTTTAACTTCTAAGATGTTGCGAATACTTGCAACTTTGTACTCAAAATGACGCCATAATTGAATTTTCTCGTGTCCAAAGTGCGCAATAATTCTTCATTTCGTTATTTGGGGAACTAATTTAATTTGTAAAGTGCAGTTGTATTTCTATACATATTATAAATATGCATATATTGTTAATTTAGTGTAACAATGACATATTTGCACTGTTGAAAGTATTGCTGAATTCCCAGTTAAAGTTATTAAATAGTCTTTCCTCGTACATTTTTAAGTGTTAAAAATAATGCAATTACGTTATTGTTGGTTTAATTAAGTAAGAGCAGACGAGATACAATTTTGGCATATTGCAGGAGTATGTATAATTTTTTTTTGCATTTTTACAAAACCTAAAGAAACATTTTTTATATTACTCCACTTTTCTTTATGAGGTTTGGCCTTAACGGGTGGGCACAGAAGTAAAAAGAAAATATTTTAATTAACAAGTTCTGTCACATGAGGTGTGAACCCACAACTAACCATCTTATTTATGTTAAGATTGCCCTGGGTGTGCTAGAAGAAACGCCTTAATCAGAAAATTTGAACCCTATTGAAGAAGTTTCTAACATGCCAATAGCGATATTTTCCTTTTCTGAATTTCTTACAAATTCCCTTAATAAGCGACAAAAAAGTTTTTCAAAAAGCAAAAAATAAAAAAAGGAAAATAAAAACAACTTATAACACGACTTTTCCACATTTGTACTAAAATTTCGTAAGTTTCATTACTTGTTGGACCCATTCGTCAGATCACCTAAAAAGGTCTGTTCTAAAAGAGCCTCTATAATAAAAGAAATAGAGTTTTTTTCCTATATAAATGTAGAGGTCACAGATGTATCGAATTGTCTTCTTTCGATGTCAGTTGTTAGTAGTTTTATGATTGTTGTTTAGTAAATATAGTTCTTTCTTTTGGTAGGAACGACCAAACATTGTCAGTATAATGGAACAGAGATGTGGAAAACGGGGTGTCTTAACACTAGGTTCTTTTTGCCTCGCAGAAACTTTATCAAATTCGTAAACTGAAAGAAAGAGCTTTTTGAATAAATCTATCACATATTTACAGTTACATGCTTTGAAGTGCACTGAAGGCTAATAAGATAATTTTAACCCAATTTTTCATTTAGATACTTCAATTATATGGAAGACGGTGAAAGCCCGATATAACCCTGACTTAAAAATACCATTAAAAAAGTAATTTAGGATATAAAGACAATACACGGACGTACATACATAAAAGCCGAGTAGGTATCCCGTTTACAGAAACGGCCAGAACAATAAGTAACAGCATGCTGGTCACGTGTCGACCTAAATATTGCGCGCAGACGCTTTGCTACAAGGAAATGGGGTAGAAAACGGTTATTCGCGTTTTATGGGAGATTTCAGTAATCTTTATATATCTCTACGGTTATGGTGAATAAGCTTAATAAAAAATAAAAAGTTTAAAGAAAAAAGAAAATGTTATGAAATTACGCTAACATTTAAAGTGGCTGTTACAATTTATGATAGTTCCTATCTAACTAGAGCGACATGAAAATTGCATAAGCATCTTTTTTACTATTTTTAATATAAAAATTAACTATAAAACACGCTTTTCCACACTAAGCATTACAAGTGCTAGTACTCTGAGGTTTACAAGTAGTTTCAGGTCCTGGCTTCTTCATCAGACCAGCTCGATGATAACATATTTCTGTATTGTCACTTAAGCTAAGTATAATTACCTAGTTAGATGTCAGCCTAATATAAGCGTATTAATATTATTAAAATATATTATTGTTTATATAAAGTTTTCATCTTTTGCTTCCCAGTTATGACATTGATATTAAACTCCCCGTTACCTAATATAATGGTGTAATTAATTATGAATGTATAGTGTAAAAGTGAATATAGTGAAATTATATAAAAACTCGCTTATTTATCAAGTTATCACCTTATTTCTAAATAAAAATTTATAAAAATAATGTAAATATGATAAGGAAATTAGATAAAGTAATAATATAAAAAGTGTACGGACCACGTGTCTGTAGTGGTATAGTATCTATTAATAAAAATAAAAAATCTGTCTTTTACTTTGCTCTATGTTCTTATAAAATAGTTCCATATCTTTTGAAGTTCAGCACTTCTTCCCACATAGCAGGTTAGGCAGTTACAAGCAGAGCATGAAAACGAAAACAATATTCATCCAATGAATGGGAAAAGAACCCACAACTGTCACGCTTACTAACAAAAGCATTAAAATCAACCAAATCTCCCTGAAAAAGCACAAAAAAATAGGAAAACCAAACAACCTTAATCAAAGTGAATATGAAAATAGAGAGCCAGTCAAAGGAACCTCCGTATCGACGGTAGATACATTATGTAAATTTCTCCCGGGACATAGAAATAATAGGATTTTGATTACTCCTATCGTTTCACGCATAACAATATTTTGATCATGCGCATCGATTTTGAATTATATGGAAAATTGATTTATTGGAACGCCTTTGTGGTATAATTAGATTGGGTGTGAGAATTATAATGGTTTTGGTCAACTCAAAATCAAGATCCACTAAAGACATTGCACATAATATATCATTCTTAAATATGATATGTACTGTAACACTACATGTACTGATAATGAAATAAACTTTAAATTATTTTTTTTCTTTTATTAGTCTTTGTAATAGGGTCCCGCTTTACCGTTTTTCGGTTACAGAACCCTAAAAAAAGGAAAATTACAAGAAATCTTTTTAGAAGTTACCAAACGTTATCAAATATACAGGATCAAACAAAAGCCCGCAGCCGGCAGCTTACCCTATAGCTAGATAGCCTTTGCTAACAAAACCCTAGCATAGAAGTACAATGGATGAAAAACGATTCTAATCCACAAACGAATCGAAATCGAAACAAAAAAACACGTCGCTCTTATCAATTATTCGGCGCTGAATTTTTGCGAGAGGCAACACAATGGCCCATCAATCCGTACAAAAACTGGCAACACTAACATTCCAACAAAGCTTCGTGTAAAAAGCGCGAAAATATGCGACGTCCGCCATATTTGGTTCACCTGTGTGTTTTTTTTTATTTTTACGTCGCGTATTATTTAGCTGCACTAATTAGTAATGTAAAGGAGTTTAAAATTAAGGCTGTATATCCTATATAGTGCCCACTCGCTGCATAATTGAGTTGTTTTTTTTTGTTTAGACGGTTCGGATCAGGTAAGGGAAAAAAAACTTTTGTGCATAATACGCCTAAACTGGTTGCAGAAATTAAATTGCTAATGAAAAAAAAAAACGAGAAACTTCATTTTGATCCTTGTAATTCGAATATAAAGTTCGTACATTTATTGCTGTTTATTGAATCAATCTTTCATCTACGTATTGTTTTAAAAAGAATTCGGCAACTTAGCAGCATATTAATTCAATTATAAAACAAAAATGCTTCGTTGTATTTTTTTATTCAAAATTAACAAGATTCTTTAAATAGTAGTAACAAGTAGTTATTTAAAAATTAAAAATGTAACTTTATATTATAATTATTTTTTTAACTTCACGCTGTAGCCCGCACATAACAGGGTAGGCACAGGGAACCCGAGAACCTAGCGTTAAGACACATCCTTCCCATTAAGACACTTTCGTTTACCACTTTCCGCCGAATTCTGGAGGCATTGTCTTTTAAGAGATGAAACTCAACGTCGCGGTGAGTATATTTAATTTAACAATTAAAACAACAATAAAAATATTAAGACTATCTCTAATTTTACTTTTAAATCTCCATAAACAGGTATTCATCCATATCTTTGCTTCGCCAATCAACCGACATTAATATACAATCGTCATTCGGAGGTATCCCTCTATACAACCGTCTCGTTCGTATCGGTGCGGTGTGAGGGGGACAGACAAAAGAACGCTAGAGTATTCATGGGAGAGGCGACGAAGCGAAGCACTAGACTAGTCGATGATGGTGATATAGTGATGTTGGGGTTTCGTTTTTGGTGTGTCGATAGTTTATTTTTTTTAATTTTTGTTAGGCAAAAGTATGTTGTTCACGCTGTGCAAAAGTGTCTTCATTGTAGATAACTTTCTGTCTTCCGTCTAATTTATTGAGAGATTAATTAAAAATAGACTGAAATCTCATTATTTTTTCTATTTTTATATAAAAGTAGAAAAAAAATAACAACTACTTCCTCAAAAACATAGCAAAACGAACTATAAACAATAAGTGTACCTAGTATTATGATATGTTTTTACATATTTTTTATAGATACATATCGACAAATCAAACTGACCATCAAAAATAAACCCAGTCACTTGATGACTCCTTGGCACCACGTTGGCAAAACAGAAGAAGTTATCCCTATTCGCGTCATATTTTTTTAATTAAAATAATGATTCGAACCCACAACTGTCGTGTTAACAGTTTGCACCGCGACGGCGGATAATTACCCATAATCGCAATAAATGTATAAAGAACTAAATATCCACATTAAGAAACTAGCTTAATAATTTCTTACATATTTTTTTTGCATCGACAAAACAAACCGACACCTTCAAAAATAAAGTCACTTGATGACTCCTTGGCAGCACGTATTGAAATAGAAGAGGTATTCACTATTCATGGCGTGAATTAGTTTCCGTCATATTTTTAATTAAGATAATAAGGGGCCAGCTTTAATTATACTATCTTTTAAATGTTTAAATTGTTGGCAACACTGACTACGAGTATGCTTTTCGGTGTCTGGAGATATGAAGAAAAAAATAACATTTTTTTTCTTCATTAATTGGGGTGGTATTTTTTTTTGCATTTTTATATGTAAATTGAATGAAAGAACTAAAATTTGTAGGGAAATTTTACAATTTATATATAAAAAGTTCATTTTTTATATGTTTAAAGTGAATGAGAGAGTTCTGAATGGCTTCGCAAGTTACAGTCTACATTAACACTTCAGAACAGAACGTAATGCACATGCCTTTTTTATTTAATATATGAATAAGTACGTATGAATTTCTGACGCTGTGTAGGAAATATTTGTGGATTGAATTCTTAAACAATATATTGGTGTTGGAGGGATTCTCACTCGGGAGTGACTCACGGGAGCATAGAGCAGGATAGGCAGAGGAAACCTAGGTTCCTAATCTTAACACACTCCGCTCATATTAAGACATTTACATTCCCCATTTTCCGCCAAATTATTGATGGATTGGGTGTTGATGAACCCAATGCTGCGCTTTGCGTCGTTATGAGAGGTAAGAAAAATAAATAAATATTGCATTCCCACGAGTGGGAGTCGAACTCACAACCGTCGCGTTTAGTCGGACGCTTGTTAACTATGAAATTAAATTTGACTTACTATGATAATTATGTACATTATGTCTAAGTCATTATTTATTTCAAATCAACCCTCATCCATATATAATAAATTAATTTACCCATTAGCACTTCTGTAATGCCTACCTAAATCGAATCCGCTACCTACCACATATATAAAACGAAAAAAAAAAAACAATTCCACTGATCTCAAAACTGCAGTACCCACATCGTTATCACCATTAAAAAAAAACATTCTAAGAACAAATACACGCACCAATACTTGAATATTCAACTCTTTCAAGAATGACAAAGGTATCGTCAAACAATGATATCCGTTTCCGCTTGCAATATGGCGGCAGTTTTCGGATTTCCATCAAGTTGCGTGCATTTCGATAGTAGGGTGGGAGTGTTCTTTAGTTTCGCTGTCATGGATTTTAAATACTACGGTAGGAAAATGTATGTTTTTTAAAATATTTATTTATATATTCACTCACCAGAAAATGAAGATATAAATAAATATATTTAAGTGATATAGAAAATTATAAACATTTGGTTTTATTTCGCCTAAGTAAACCATACCAACTTGTATAATTTCGCCTCTTATACCAATACGTCTAGGCGATATCATCTGATAGTAAGCTGCAACGGTTGCAGGTTCAAACCCATTGAGAGAATGTATTATATTGATTTCTTCGCTTTAATAACATGGGAAAATATTAGGCTGAGTTCTGCCACTCAACACCCAATGTGTGCCAATGTCTCGATATCGAGCGGAGAGCGAAAGACGAAGTGTCTTGACACTATATTCTCTCTACCTATTCTGATGTATATAGCTCAAAACTAACTATTCTGATGTATACATAGCTTAAAACTAAAAAAAACCATTTATTGTGGACTTAACATTTAAAAAATATAAAAAAGCTTAAGATGTAGAACTTTTCTTCACAATTGGAACAAATGTGGTGTGAAATAATAAATTACGCTTTCAAGGAGTTACAAGAGAAGGTCAGGTTTGCATTTTCGCAAGGTCGCAGTGTCTTCGTAGGTTAATGTACTTTGTTCTGCGCGGAGTTAAAGATTTAGTAAAGAAAGAAAATCCAAGCCAAGGAAGTTTTTTAATAACATATGTTGCCCTTACATTTTAGTTTGTTATATTTATCAATACGTAGAAATTGGAAAACAGAGTGACTTAGCACTAAATTTCGATATTGGTCGGGACAAATTAGTAGGCCTCGAGATAAATTAAATGCATCAGCGCCAGTTATAATCGTTGTGGTAATGGATTTCCACATCCTGGCAAAGCAAAAGGCGGCGTTTAGCTCCACTACTCATAGAAATTAGGCGGATAGAGAAGAGGTATTTTATGAGCTTTAGTTATCCTAATAAATGCGGGATAAAGCGTAATGCTAAAAGTATTTGGCAATAATTTTCTCTCGACAAGTTGGCCATTGAAAATGTTCTATCATTATAAGAGTATCGTTAAAAGACAAAGGTCGCCGCCGGTCAATAGCATTGTGATACAAACTTGAACTTCATTCGGTTAATTTGATATAAACGATGAATCAGATAATGGGTGGAACTGGAAGCACTGGCAAGGAATATAAGGTGCTCTTACAAACAAATCAATTCTAATGTTGCTAGATTTATATAATGAATTTAAAGTATATATGTATATATATCTGTGTGTAGTTGCATAAATATACTATTACTAGCGACCGCGGTTTCGCCCGCTTAAATTTATTGTTATTTTATAGCCAAATGCAAAATCTTTTGGCATAATATGTATTAATTTAAGTGTTATTCTGATATATTATCTATATTACAGAGAATATTTGAATCCGTTCAAAACAAATAATATGACGTTTAGATATTCAGTGTATTTTAATATGTTTATATGCAAAATTTTTAAAACAGCAACTATTAAGTTTGTTACTGGCTCTTCTCAGCAGAACTGCCTTCCGGGTCGGTGATAGCTTTATGTTGATTCGGCGATTCAAAAGCGCTTATAAAAGTTTCGACGGACGGATAAACGGATAAGCGAAAAGGTATAAAAGGTTTATCTGAAAGGAATAAAGTTTCATCTTGCTTTTTTTTTAAAAAAAAATAGTTATATATAAAACAATATAAAGTAAAATAGTTTTATTAATTTATTTGTTTGTTTTTTAAATGCAAGGCGAGAAGAACCATGATGTTTCTCCCGTAAACCTTATCCTTTCACAAGTCCGTTCATACGTAGGGACCGTCCTACTGTTTGAATAAAGAATATTTAAACAATATTAAAAAAAAACTTTATATAAAATACCTTAATTTCGAAAGCTTATTTGCCGCATCGCCTGTAAAGTATCCTTAAATCAGTATAAAAGGCAGATATTTTCACGATTTACATTCTTATTGCTTTCAAATATACTATGTAAGCACGCGACCAAGTGTGTCTGTCTGTGGACATTATACGAGTTCAATGTTTTGGAACCGTATTTTATTATAGTGTTAGAGTAAGAAACTAATATTTATTAGTTTGAGATATCAATTTAAATCTATAGCCTATAAAAATAAAGATTATTTTTCGATATCAATTTAAATTTTATGATGATGCATTTATTTCTTTTTTTTTGCAGCTTTACGTTGTATCTCGCATATAGCAGGGTTGGCAGAGAGAAAATATTATCTAGACACTCTTATTTCCACTTTTTCTCTTTTCATTCCAGAACAAATCATTGCCGCAAGTAAAGATAAAATACACTTTTAATAGAGCCATATTCTACACTATCAGCATATCAAGATATTGTTTTCGTCAAATTCGAGAAAAGCGAATAGATTAGAAAACATAATCACAACCCCGAGTACCAATCGAACCCACTACCATCGTATTTACAATGAAACTTATACCCACTACGCCACAAGGGCCTCAAATACTCAATATCAAATATCCCTAAGCACAAACGGGAATGCATCGTATTGTTCTTGCGAGGGTACGCTATACGTTTTGAGCAATTACGACCAAACGAGCCGTAACTTATTAGGGCTCAAGACAGTGCCCCCCACGGATGGCACAAAGGGGACTAACTCAGGTGCCCTGCAGACGCAGTAAGTATGCAATACTCGTGTTTAGATGTCGTTAAGAAAATATTCTACAAATGTTTTTATTTTCTTTATAGCTTGTATAGAGTGTAGGCAGAAAGAACATTTAGTTAAGACACTCCGTTCTACGCTTTGAATTCTTTCTTTTTATTTCGTAAGTATGGCAATACCGTTTCAACGATTTTAGTTTTTTGTAAAACAAATTATGAAATTAACAGAACTTGTGTCTATTATTTAATAAACTATTAAATAAACTTAAGTAACTACTGCACCGTAATCAAACTTAAAATTTTAGATTCCCTTTCGCTTCCATATTTTTTTATATAACATTTTATTTGACCCTTTCGAGCCTAAAATTTTGTAATTTAAATTTATATTAATAATATTCTTACCTTCGAATCCCATACAAAGGTTCAGTCCTGCAACAAACAAATCATATTAAATAATTTATTATATTATAACTAAGTAAATGGGAAACAGAGTGCCTTAACACTAGGTCCTCACTGCCTATACTATTTTATGAGAAAGAAAAAAAAAGTGAAGTTACAAAACAATTAAATAAAAAAACTTAATATACCTAAATACTTATTTTAATATACTCTTATTAGTTATCTCGTTATCTCCCCCATTCTTCGAAACAAGAGCAATATCAGCAAGTTAATACTGGTGTTGCAAACAAATAACACATGCGCTATGTAGAGTTACGCTATATCGAGATCTTCGTAAGCAATTCGGTTGGTACTTTTATTCTACTTCTCAGAACGAAGGTTTGGATGGTATCCAAGAGGCGATAACGGCGTCGAATCTGTTACATTCATTTTTTATGCTTTCATAGAGCAATTGTCATGCTGCACATGAGAGTGGGTTTGGTTTTCATTTGGTACAAGCTGATATCTATATAGTAATAAGGAAAATAGTTTATATCAATCTTTAAAAAAGTTTTTATATTCACATTGTACTTTGCAGGGAACTTTTGTTACGGCACTCTGTTTCCCTACATCATCCAGATCGAAAGTTACTGGATTTTCGAAACATTGTGTGTTGACGAGCGGATCTCAACCCCGCGCCCTTCTACTCAGTGAGGAAATGAAAATATTAAATAATTGATTTTCTCGATAATAAATTGAAGTGACAACCAAAAATAAAAGTAACATACAAATAATGGCGAAAAACTGATAAAGAAAAACGTAACTGTAATTAATGTACCACTAGTAAGCTCTCTCCCGCTAAGTAATAAAAATAAATTAACAACCAAGAAAAAATCCTATTAAAATTTATATTATAAGAAAAAAGCTGTTCCAATAAGCTTCTTTGGTCGAACGTAGAAAAAATGAAAACAAAAAAAAAATCACTTTTAAGCGCAGTATTACACACCATACTATAAATAATAGCTACTCGTGTCTCCGCTTCGTAATTATCCTTTAATTATATAAGAATAGGTCTTTTTATTGTTTAATATCGTAATTACGAAACACAATAGAACAAAACTATATGGAGTTCGTGTATTAAATTTGTATAAAGGTATAATATGGTCACACCAGACGCTTTAAATTGCACTAGTTTTTTGTTTTCAGTCGTAATGTTTATAAAATGTTATTAAAAACTCGATTGTTTTATAAATATCTGAGTAAAATACAACGCATTTTATTACTTAGTTAACTTTTGCCGACAACTAGAAAAAACGTATGAGAATTTTTAGTAGAAGATAAAATGTTGAGTATTGACTAGTGGAACTCAACGCCGGGCTTAATGTCCATATTAAATACTATATATGACTTACAACGATCTCTTCGAAGTAAGTAACCGGTCTGGGAACAATCGATAAGTATTGTATATAGGTAGATGACTTTTATTATTATCTATACATTTCTTTAGATCGCAAAAAAGCGAGCCTTACTATTTAGTTTTCAGCTTCACCCACAAAGCTGGGTTTAACACTTAAAAGATTTTTAGTCTAACTTCACGTTGTATCCCGTAAATGGCAGGGTAGGCAGAGGGAACCTAGTGTTAAGACGTTGTTCCCCACTTTCCGTCAGTCGATCGTCATCGAGTTGTGTTCTATTGAAGCTTTGTCTTGTTATCAAAAGGAATAAAATACAAAAATAATTCATTCCTCCGAGTGGAAATTAAACATGACTGTCGCGTTTACAGTCCGACAATGGTAAACGTAGTGTCTTAACACTAGGTTCCTTCTGCCTACCCTGCTATACGAGCAACAATGGACATTCAGCTTAGCTTTCAATTGAAAGCTTAGTTATTACATTTGACGCCTATACAAGTGCGACTCTTACTTGCCAGACTAAACGTGTAACTCTATTTACATAATAACACACTCAAATCATGTGAAGATAAGTGATCCATAATTCATTTTATTAATTTCTTCGAATATGTTTTAATATACGAGTAGATATCGTCGTTGAACATCGCGACTGTCGAAACGACGACGGTTGTGGGTTCGATATCCACTCATCGGAATAAGCTATTTTCATATTCCCCGTCTAGTAACTAACTAAAGCTGCAAGCAATATGGTATGTCTCGAAGAATTGTACGGAAAGTTGGTTACGGAGTCTCTTAGCACTATTTTCCCACTTCTCACCGTTCCGTATACGAAATACAGCTAAAAATACACATGTTTACTATTAAAACAACCCAACGCGACAACTTATCAAACCTACACATACCTTCAATACAACGTAGTTAAATACAAAATACCGCATCGTATAGACACGAAGACTAACCATTTGAATGGAGAAAAAATATGAAAGGACCTCTATTTTTTCCGATTTGAACAACGAAGGCAATGAATTTCAAACGCGTGCCACCCATGGCAACTCTATTCACAATATCTACATACAAAATGCATGCATTACATACATATATATTATACATATATAATATACCCATACAGATATATAATCAAAATGTAACTGATCGCTGCCTGTAGGTATCTACTAAGTAATAGGATTCCAAACAATGTTTATTATACATTTTTGTCTATGGCTTTGTGCGCGTTAATCTCAGAATCAACTTAATCGATTTAAATGCAGTTTTTATTTTTGTATTATTTAAATATAGTAATCCCGCACATAGCAGGATAAGCAGAGGCTGGAGACTTTGAAACTTTTGAAGAGTTCATTTCCTCGAGTCGGTATCAATTTCCATATCCCCACGCAGACGAGGTCGCAGGCACAACTAGTATGTATATATAAAAATAAAATGTATGTACGTACGTACGCCTATACGTATAGACTGTCGGTATGTATTTCTCAACACTTGTCCGCGATTCGTTAGCTTAGCCACGTTTTAATTGCGACGCGTTGACTGTAACATGGTGGTGGTAGGCCTGGGTGGAACTTGGAAATTTAATGGCCTTGGTTTAATGTTAGTTTTGGTATAATGGTTAACTCTTTATGCTTTGACGCGTCTCGTGAATATCGGATCGGGTGCGATTTTTTTTTAATTTTTAACGATATATATTTTTTTATGTGTGTTTGTTTGTGTATAGTTTGGTGTGATCGTGGTTTTGAACATTTATGTTGAAATAACGAGTGAATATATGATATTTTTATAGTAAATACAATTTGATGTAATTTTAAAAGGCTATTTGAATAAAGAATAGGATGTCAATCTTATATCAATCAAGTACAAAGCAATAAAATGTAGCTCAATTTATTTTTAAGAACATGCCAATAATTGTTATTAACATCTTTAAAAATATTTACATACATATACATGACCAGTGGAGTACATGAGCGTAGAGATTCACAAAATAAAATCCGCATATAGACACTCCATTCCCCAAGCATGGCCCAATTTTTTAAGACATTACGTGTGGAATGGTAGTAACAGACGCCACGCTGTCTTGTTACCAGACAAAGCCAGAAATTGCAAATAATCTAATCCCCGCGAATGAGAATCGTATCTACTACCGCCTCATTTACAATCACACGATATCCTTTATATAAAATTTCTAAATAAAAAATATCTTTAAATAAAAAAAACCGGTCGAATACATTTAATATTTTCAATTTCACATATCGCTATAAGAAAAAAATGGGGGTATATTATAAAAGCACGTGACATCGAGAGCTAAGCATCGTCTTATTGTCTAGTGCAGCCAAATTCGAAAAGTGGCTGTAAGAGGTGCATTGTGCATAATGAGTACTTTCCCCTACGGAAAACTATAGTGTATGGAAATGCAATGCCGCGCTGGTACGGTACGCGACAATTATTGTCATATATTTTTTATTTAGAAAAAAATATGTATTTTAATATTTTTTTGCTGATTTCTAAATGATTATGTTATTAGTTTGACTGTATGTTTTTTTAAGGTATGTGATATTTTTTTCATTATTAAGTAAAAATTTAATAAACTGACTATTTTTTTAAAATCATTTATAATAATTGATTGATTTAATAATTGAATTATTTAAATCAGATATAATATCAACAAATTATTATTGAGACTTTTTTACTCAACTCAAAAAATATGATACCAAAATACAAGTATATTTATCGATGTCGTCCTATTATTATCGAACGTCACCTCTTCATGCCCTCTTTTGATTGCGAATAACAGGAGGCAAGTGCATAATAGGCCTCTTGAGAGACATGTAAGTATTGGTCGAATAGCGCACCGATAGATCCCTTGTTAAGCTGATAAAAATATGAAATTTATTGTTACTATAAAAGTAAGCCAAAACTCGCCCTTAAAATAAAAGAAAGAAAGAAAGAGAGTATGAAATTGTGCAGATTATAGAAGAAAAGACAAAAAGTGTCAAATGTTGTCATACTTTTGCGCAAAATATTAATTATTATATTGTACCCAAATTATACAAAATCTTTTAAAGAGCCGCTATTCTGATGTACTAACATCCATCCATACAAACTTTCACATTTATATTAGTAGAACTCTCAGTGACGCAACTCTCTGTTTTCCACTTAATATTTTTTAATGTTTGTTTATAATTCATACGTCGTACCCTAAGCAAAAATACATGTTGTATAATGGGCACTTTGTCTTCCATGACAATGTAAGTATGGGGTGAAGTATCGTACATTAAAATTTTCGGCGAACAGTGACTTCTGGCATAGATTTTGCACTTTAAACACCGGCAAAGTGTTATAGCGACGGTACAAAAGTTCTGTAGAATGGGAAATTTGGAAATCAGTGGAGCGAGGGAAATGTGCATACAAATATAACTTACACCGGAAGTATGAAGTTCGATTTTAGTTCGAGGTGAGTGTATAGAGTATTTTTCAGTAGGTATTTGCATTATATCGATGTGAATGAGATTACGTATTTTAACGGCGGTCTTATATAAAAATGAGCATATTTTAATGATAACTTTTTATTAAGTAGGTATTGTAATCACTTTACAATTTTCATTAATAAATTTAAATATTATATTAGTAAATTCCCCTTAAATAATTAATAAATAATAAATAATTCCCCTTAAAGGGGATCGTACCCACGACCATCGCGTTTACAGTCAGACGCTATCACACGGTTTTTACAGCTTTTTAAAACACATAGGTTGGTAGCTAATCTATACTAATATAATAAAGCGGAAGAGTTTGTTTGTTTGTTTGTTTGTTTGAACGCTAAGATCTCTGGATCTACTGGTCCGATTTACTTTGTTTTTGTTTTGTATGAAAGCTGCATTCTTCAGAAGTGCTATAGGCTATATAACATTACATTACACATATGTACTAATAAATTAAAATACTTTCTAATTTGACATGTAATTTATTCTGCCATGTTAATAACAACCGTCGTCGCTACGCGACCGCGTTCGTTACCGCGTCATTTTGATATTCATCCTTGTGAAAATAAATATAATAATCACTTTTAGCATTTCATCTAGATTGAAATTATATTTCTATAGAAATTATATTCTTATATTTCAAGCAGGCGTAGCCGCGTCCGGGTCCACTAGTAAAAAAATAAAAGGCAGGTTTTCTAAAAAAGTATATTTTTAAGTCTTTTCGTAATAATAGAATGAGGATTAAAATGAACGTGTATAGAAAATTCATATTAAAATGATACCAATATGTAACTTGTCGACAACATTTTCTAATTCATTAGACAAACGAAATGACTTTGTGGGGCTTTTCAATAATGATGTATTGAAAATTACAATATCTATACATATTCCTCATCGTTGTTTTGATTTGTATTACTTTTGCTGATATTAATTATCTAAATTAAAATATTGATTGGACTGGACTGATTTCGTAAGAGACAACACTTTATATCCCAAAAGATGCAAATATAGGATTTTAATAAACTTATTCTTCCCCTACGAAAAATAAAAACCAAAAATCGCCGATTACCTACTCTGATCAATATTAGAAAAAAATATTATAAACAAAAAACAACGTTATATTAATTTAAAGATCAGTAGAACTATTTGAAAAATATTAGAACAAAAATTCAGAAACATAGTAGAAAAATCGTAATGCCGGCGTACAGACCTATAGCTGTGAAACTTCCACACCTACACACAATAGTTACATACAAAAATACACACACACAAAAAAAAAGCCAGCATTTACTTCGTAATCCGTTAAAAAAAGGCGTTTGTCGTAACGCAACGTAAACAGAACGCATATCCCCCATTTTCCACCGCATTAATTGTACCAGTTCCTGAGTGCAAAGTGAGCTTTTCACCACAAACACTAAGTGTTGAGTCTGGCTAAAAACCAGTTAGTTCTGTATGCGAGTTTTGAAATTCATATTAACGAAACGTATCTGCCATTTGACGTCACTGCGCGGTCTTTTAGACCGCAAGCGAATGCGACTCGCGCTAAATGGATGCCGATGTTTTGATGTCACCTAACATAATTATTATGTTGATTATATAATAAATGCGTGTAAATTTTAATGTTGAATGTATTGACGTACTTAGCGCGTGTGTATTTTTTGTATGGTTCATACAAAATAGTTTATAATTAATTCAAAGTTTGATATCAAAGACTTTTTAAATTGAAATCGTTTTTATCTTTAAAAAAAAGATGACGCAAACGCGACGTGATGAGTGTCTGACTGCACAAAATGATTAGTGAATAGTGTACATTAGTAAATGATAGGCGTTAAAGAAACTTTTTGACGTTGGACTTCGCTATGCAACACGCAACAACGCTAAAAGCATAGGAAAAGGAAATTTTTTTTGATTTCACATCCTTTGACCTGGTCCAAAATGTTATTATACCTGCTAAACCATCGTAAAAAGTATTTTAAAAATATAAAAATAGCACTTTCTTTCAACTACTATGACAATAAAATGTTACAACTATACATTTAATATTAAAAATCACCGACACAAAAACTAATTCATTGTTGAAAATTGTAAACCTAAATAAATTCTAGAATTTCTATGAACCAACACGATTCCATCTAGAATATGAAAAATACTGTTTTTTTTTTTAAAGAAAAGGACTAAAACCGTCGCGTTGCACGGTACAATGGGCGGGCGGGTTAGTTTAAATGACGACGCTATACGAGGGGAGTTAGAGTTTAGTTTGGAATAACAATAGTTATTTACCAATGACTTTTGGACCGTTGCAAGTTACAGGCGAGCAGAATTTTTGACAAATTTGATATATCTAAATAGAAGGAAAGAAAAAAAGATTCTTTAAATTTTTTTAAATGAAACTCTTGAAACGGATTAATTATGTATATTTTTAATAACAACACAAAAAAATATTTGGTATTATTCCAAAGTTTTGGAAATGTCAAGATTCCAAAAACATATATTATAATTTTAAATATATATAGTCGGGTTGAAAATTATTTAAAATGATTCAAAAGGTAAATATGCCTTATGCCTGGCATAAGCTTTTAGACCAACATCATATTTTAATACTTTTTTAGATACATCTTGTATTTTTATATATTATGCTCTGAAAATAACCCTAGACTGGTTGTCCATTTCCTTTTATTTTGATCAAATAGATGACCATAATATCTATTATTTACTTTAAATACAAAACTACACCGCTTTCATCCCCTAACTTCAACCACCCCCAAACCTAGGGGAAGTCATCGTAAACATGTCGGTGCACCGCTGGGGTTGGTTCCTTACCTCGATTGCTTATCTCAGCGCCACCACTTTATGTTATTACAGTCGGCTATTAAGAAGATGCGAACTTTACAGAAGGTTTAGTTTTAATATGGTAAGTAGCTACGTAAAAATGCTTCTACAAATGCTAATCTTACCGTTAAAAAAAATCGTTGAGATGTAGGTATTAGTAAATATACTTTTTTCAACTTCGACACTTTATTTACAGATTCAAGCTGTATCCTGCACGTAGCCGGGGAGGCGAAGGGAACCTGGGAACCTAATGTTGAGACGCTCCGTTGTCATTAAGACATTTCCGTTTCCCACTTTCCACTGAATTCTGGAGGCATTGAGTGTCTGAACTCAATGTAGTATTTTTTTTCAAATACTTAAAATATTTTAATTTTTAAATATGACAAAACTTAAGTGAAAAAAATATTATCTGATTATCCATTTATGAATTATTTTCATATATTTGTGTAATAAATCCGCCCACAGACAGGTACGGTTGAAACGATTAATAACTTGATGAAATATAGCCTGCAGAATCCCTTAATAAAACCTTACCTGGACGTGATGTTGAGAAAAATGGTGTCGACAGACGGACAGACTGATTCTGAACAATCCTATGAGAGTTTCCATCTTTTTTTGAGGTACGGAACTCTCAAAAATGTAAGACAGAATAATGAGCGTAACCTCAATAACCAGTATACGTAGATATAAATATAGACAATACTAACTCCATACTCCATCTAAAAGTAAAACTAATATAAGCACTGTACATTTGCAAAGTTATCAAGTGTTCGCCGGCGCTTCGAGGCAGCCTGCTTATTACTAATTATGTAACGAAATGAATAATTCACAACTACCCACTTCACTGTGTGGGATATTTTGTTAAATAATAAACAACCCTTAATTAGATGTAGATACTACCTACCTAATTAAGAGATTTTAAAGAGAAAATAATATGCATAAGTATTACATAATTGTAAAATATTATATTATAATAAGTATTAATAAATGGAAAAGTTTTTGTATACATTTTTTATACATTTCTTTGACAAATATAATATAAATGTTAAGGGGGAAAAATCGAATCCACAACCGTCATGTATATAGTTAGAGGTCATCAGTCTATCTATGTTCACTATTACTACATTTTTAAAATTGCAATAGAATAATTGACATATGAAAGCGTAACAAACAAACATACGCCATATTCAACTATTCTCTCTTGGATAACACGCTCAAGGTGGCAATGGAATGTTAATAAACACCTTAACTGGGCAACTCGGTGAGCTTAAAGCTAAGGACTAAACTCTAACTACTACATTCTTGGGCTATAAGAGGCCAGTCGTGGCGCAGGGGTGCATGTGACTGAACACGCGACAGGTTGTGGTTCGATCCCCATTAGAGGGATTGAAATATTTTTATTTTCTTGCTTACGCTCTGGTAACAAGGCAAAGCGGGGCGTTGATTTCCTTCAATCAACATGGAATGCCTCTAGAATTCGGTGGAAAAGAAGTATCTCAATGGCAATGAAGATACTCCAAACTCTAACATAAGGTTCCCTCTGTCTACCCTGGAATGTGCAGGATACAGCATGGAGCTAAAAATTATATACATATGTATATCAGTCGTTATTTTTTTTCTAGAACTTCAAAGCTATCTTTTCCGAAACTGCGGCATTTGTTTTAAAAGAACCGTCAAAGAAATTCCATTCAAATTATTCGCAAAAAAACCAATAACTACTAATATGGTACAACGTAAAGGACATTTACTGTCGTGCGCATTATTTATGAGAAAAGATCACCTGTTTACGATGGAATTAATGAATACAAGTTTACATGTAAAAGACAATAATTATTCCTACGTACATACGATCCCTACCCATTACTCAGTCAGTACAATACTATTAATATCGAATTAGTAAAACTGCATAAAAACTATTACAGCATTAAATGACTTTTAAAATAGATCTTTGTTTTTAGCTTCAAAGCTCGTATAAAAATATAGGGAAAGATATAGGGAATCTAGTGTTAAGGCGCACCATGAATATAGTTAATTTCCACGAATGGGAATTGAACCCACAACCGAGGGCTTACAGACAGAGGCTGTGCCTCTGCGCTACGACGGCTTCTACAGTCCAATTATATAATTGAAAAGGGATTAAAAAATTTTTTTAAAACTATATTTTTAAAACTATACTTTTGTCTCTACTCTGGTAAAATAGTGATATTACTGAATAACTCCAAATAGACCATACAGTTCAAATATTTCAACACCACATTTGTTTTCTTATTAAGCTAAAGAAACGCCTACATTCAAAATACAGGCAAAGAAAGATTTTTTCATTTATATTTTAGAAGATAAACCAATACTTTACTAGCCGTAAATCATCATTTATTATTTGTTCCAGTTAATTAGAATGCCCCACTGTGAACTCTACCTGGCCGTCTTTCTCTTTTTTTATTTGCAATTTCATTTGTTTTTTCCAAATAAGCCCATAATATCACGACACGCCCCCAGTTACTCTTTATTGGGAAGTTTACGTAATTCTCATCTCACGAGAATCTTTTTTATAGTACTTCTGTGGAAAACGTATAAAAATGTTAGTCCTAGCGGGAGTTGAACTCGCGCTTCCTGGAAAACGTTTAACCGATCTGACCACTAAGCCATACGTTCTCATGGAGCTACGTCGAAATTCTTATAGGCTTGCTACAACTTATTTATGTTATTAGGACGTTTTTTACGTGTAACCATTGTGTCCATACAAATTTTAAAAAAATGCTTTTCTTCATTCTAAAAACGTTAATGGAAGCCTGTATGAATATTATTATAATTAAAACCGAAGACAGCTCGGTGGAAAGTAAATAAATAACCACATCTAAAGTCCACATTACTCTTGACTCACCCCGAAAAAAAGTAAAAATCTAGAGCCTTATAAGTGAACCGTAATTACGTACTTTTAAATTTTCATCCCCCAAAATATACGGTATTATCTCTTAATACTGTTGGTTTAGCGAGCTTTCCCGAAATATGGCTGTTTTTAGTATAGCTTAATAGTTCTTACTTAACTTCAGCTTTTCTTAAGTAATAATTTGTTATTAACATATCATATTTTGTCTAGCATTTTAGTTACTTTGTTTGTATGCTTGCTTTTGCGTTTTTTTATATTTAGTAGAGATATAGCGTTAACAATACATATATTTTATGCTAAAGTACTTAATTTAAAAAAAATATAGATATTAACCTTTTTAAGAATATTTTTCGATATTCCTAAAATTTATGGTATTTAACTTAATTATCTCTTATATTATTTTATAGTAGGTATTTGGTTTACCGAGCTCTTTCAAAATATGGCTTTTTTACTTATTCGTCTTTCTAAATTGTTAGAAATGGTTTACGTTGCCAATTTATTTTTTACATCACGCTGGGTCTAAAGATAGCATAGGGTAGGTAGAGGGAGCCTAGAAAAAAAACATACAGTCAAATTGATAACCTCCTTTTCTTACAGAAGTCGGTTAAAAAGATAGGACGTCGTGGCGCAGCGGCAGTGTGTGATTAAGCGTGACGGTTGTAGGTTAACTCCCACTTAGAGGAATGAATAATCTTCATTTTCTCGCTCTGGTAACAAGACAAAGAACGGCGCTGAGTTCCGACACTCCACCCGCAATATTTCGAAAAAATATCAGTTTGTGGGGAACAAAGTGTTTTAACACATCTAGTTAAGTCCTTTGTTTAACCATTTATATACGGATAAAAGTGTGGACCTGATTAAACATTATTCATCAACATTGAAAGAAAAGTAATTTCTACAGGCTATTGTAATATGGATAATATGAAAAAATATATATTTTACAAAAGAAAATATTGTGAAAATGGCCACAGCTCGATTGGATTTATTGTAAATATTGAAATATATTAATTGAACATACATGATTCAAGAAGTTTTAATTAAAATCTTTTATTGTACTGTAATAAGGAATAATACTAACACTTTGGCAATCTTTGATGTAAATTATATTATGTTTTTTATATTTCATTTTATGTATAAATATTGTATATA
>JAEBDU010013317.1:0-48941 GCA_016802625.1 Heliconius numata
AAAAAAAATTGAAGCATTGCGAATTTATATTTTATGTTTATATGCATTTACACTAATGTGTTATTAATTGAAGATTTTTTTATTTCTTCGTTTTGGTGTTTGACATGAATTCCAGTTTTTAAGCTACTAATCCAATAAAAATAAAATAAAATGCATATTTAGTTTATATTTATACATTTTTTGTATAATACACAACCATTATTGGTTTTTTTATTATGTGGTATATTTTTTATAATGTATGTATTTGTTATTAAATATTTTGAATGTGCGAAATGAAATGATGTGCAGACAGACAAGTGAATGAGAAAGAAAACTATTTTTAATTCGAATACTTTTAATTCTTAAACTATTATATTTAAAAATATTTTCATGATACACAAATATACCGAGGAATGAACAATTAACTTATTCGCTGTGCAAAAAATATGTTTTAGGATAGTACATTTCTTTTATTTTGTAGTTACTTATACAATAATAATTATTATTATATAACTTTTTTTGTGGAAAAAAAGACAAGGTAAACCAGCGCAGGGGTCACCTGATGGTGCGATCACCGCCACCCAAGGCCACGTGTAACACCAGAGGAGCTACAGGTGAGTTTCCACCACCATAGACACGATTTTTAAAGGTACCCAGATCGTACGACCTGGAAAGACTGCTGGTAGGTCTACCACAGTTGCGATGCTACTGTCCGATTAGAAAATTCAAACAGTTCTCCAGAACACTCCTCATGATAAATGCGGTAGAGAACGCACAGTGAGGTGCGCAACGCAAACCCAACGGGTCAAGCCTTTCATCAGATCATTAGGTTCGAGTCGATTCTAACGGCTCTATCTCTTTGTATGAGATCAAATGATTCTGATTCTGGGCTCCACCACCCCAGAAATTATTAGTTATTACTAATATTATACTTAGAGAGTGATGACAATGGACAAGGCAAGGTAGGCGGGTAGGCAGACACTAGTATCTGGTGCTCCATTTTCTATGTGCACTGCTAGTGGTAACACTTGGAGAAGATGGTTATGTAAATAGCGTGCTTAAAATTAAAATATTGGTTCTCAAATAGATTCCTTGACTTATAACTTTATTAAGTTATTTTATTTACTATTTGGGAAGTGATTTTGTAATACATATTGATTTGGAAATAAAAAATAAAAATAAAGTTTGACTAGTTTTATTCTTAAAAACATCAACTACATAGATTATAATTTGGCAATATCATCGATCACTATGTTAAATATTCTACCGGTAACTTACGTTAGACACAACCACAAGGAGACGTTTGAAGTTTTAGAGGTAGAAAGGTTTCTTTAATTTAGTTATACATACTTATATGCATCACATGGTTAAATATAACTGAAATAACAGTTGAATTTCGGTTGTTGTTAACCCAATAATTTTCACTGTTAGTTCAGTTATTTTAATATGCCATATTTATTTCATACATTTCATTAAAAAAATCTTCATATATGTAATATATAAAGATGTTATAAGTGTGAATTACATACACAAAATACAAAACTCATTGACCTGATATGCCTTCAGATCGAATGGGAATAAATCTTTAATGTCCTTTAAAAGAAGCTGTGCGTTTCTAATGTTTACAGTGATTCATACACTGATTCAAACTTAATGGGAACGGAATGTCTTAACACTTCGTTTCTACGTTCTCTCTGCCTACCCTGCTATGTGAGGAGTATAGCGAGAAGCTAAAAAAAAATATATCTATTTCATATTGTTTTACGCGTTCTTTCTAGATAGAGATAAAATCCAGTTTTACTAAGAAATAACGTATTAAATGATTAAAATAGTAACTTCCAGCCAAACTCAAACCTCCATATAAGTATAGAAAAATATATAGTACATATAATTTGAAAATTTTATGTGTTAATGTAAACGATTTACATGTTATGTAAACGTATCTAATTTTTTTAATGAAATGTATGACATTGCAGTATTTCACATCACTACGTACAATACTGTTACAATTTATTACAATATTTTTTTAATTTTTAAAATCGAACGTTTCTATCTCCTTAACTATTATGTATACAAACCAAAACCTATTTAAAGAATTTTTTGATTGGTTTATATTTCTTTACAAAATATTTTTTTTGGTATTGTTCTACATTCACCGATTTCATAGGACGAGTAAATACTTAATTAAAATAATACAGTATTAAAACAATATTAGTGAGAAAATCGACAAAAAAAACAATATTTGAAATGTGTCTTTTATCAGTGATTAATAAAAAAAAAGGCAGCGTCGTGGCGCAGCGGCACAAGGGTGAGACTGTAACGCAACGGTTGTGGGTTCAATCTCCACTCGAGGAAGTGAAATATTTATTTACATTTATATTTCCATTTCTTCGCTCTGGTATCGAGGCAACCCACGACGTTGAGTTCTGCCACTCAACACGCAATGCCTTCAGAATTCAGCAGAAAGTGGGGAACGGAGTGTCTTAACACTAGGTCCCCCATTAAATCAGCTTCATGCTGTATCCTCCCCGCTGTTTGCGGGATTCAGCATGAAGCTGATTTAATATATTTATTTTAATAAAAAAAATCTATCATTACATTATATTTATGTATTTTTTAAAATATTTAAGCATCTTTATTCTCCATAAAATGTTTGGAGTCTAGAATGATTGCGTATTATATGGCTGGACCTAAAATGACTAAGTATTATTAACATGAATATTTTCAACAGCGGAACTGATCACCATGGCGAATGGAAAGCAAGTCGTACTTTTAGACGGCTATACATACTATAAGAAAAACAAATGCGGCCCATACTACAGATGGGCGTGTACCACATCCGCATCTTGTAAGGGAAATCTGAAGATTGATGATAATTTTGTTATAAAGACTGGCGATCCAACACATGCTCATCCTAGGAAAAAACTATTGAAAACTAGTTCAGGGAGGTATATTAAGTTCTAAGGTAATTAAGCGTGGTTACAAATAACTGTATTATTGAAAAAATACTATTGCAATTTGTTTAAGTTTTGTAGATATTTGTATTAGTAATGATTTGGAAATTTAAAGAATTAATAAAACGTTTGGCCGTTTTTATTACATCTGCTACGTTACTTCCAATATTAATGCGATTATGAAAAAAAATATAATAGAAAGTTTTAGAAGGTACTAAGAACATATAATTTGGAAACAGAAAATAAAAAAAAAACACCTAAATTTCAGGTTTTTTCATAACAGTGAAGAACAACAAGCAACGTTTCTACTACCGCGGCAACATGTACTACAGCAAAAACAAGAGCTCACGATGGAACTGTACCGCGTATCCTAGATGTAAAGCCTATATTGTATTCAACGGAAACTCTGCCCAAAATTATTTCGAACATTGTCACAAATCTGGTGTATTGGTGAAATGTGATGATGGGACATACAGATTGGAACGTGTATCTCCGATATAGTTTTGCATAATGCATTTTTTTTCTTTACATTTCCTTAATAAATTACTTGGTACTATTTATATTAGTAATGTTTTATTTAACCCTTTAGTTTTATATTTCAAAATGATACAATGTTGATTTGATAAACTGTTTGACAAACAAAGAATTGGTAAGCTGAAGTGGCAATGGGCGGGGCATATCTATCGTAGAGCCGACGGCCGCTGGGGCAGACGAGTCCTAAAGTAGAGACTCCATACAAAACGACCGGTGGGACTACCCCCTGCCAGATGGGCCGACGACATAAAGAGGTTGGCACGAAGCGGTTGGGTCCGAAAAGCTCAGGATCGCTGGTGGCGAGAATTGGGAAAGGCCTATGTCCAACAGTGGACAAAAGATGGCTGTTGATGATGATGATGATGATGAAACTGTATGAAAAGTTAAACTAACTATTACTTCGAAATCTTATTGGGTGGTTCTCAGTTCGATGTCTACTGAAGACAAAACTATAGTTACAATATTATTGTGTCGCCGCTGGGTTCTGCCATCAAATACGCAATGTCTCTAATCTTTACAAAACTGAAGAAAAGACAAATAAAAACACTAAGCTAACCTTTGTCTGATTTGAATAACTGGAGATATGTGAAAACATTAAAAATAATTTTATAACCTAGAACATTCTACATTATTTAGTTGATTTCAGCCAGAAAGTATTTGATATATCAAGTCTTAAAAGAGATTTTATTATGAAAATGTTTTAATATTTTTATTATACGGATTGACGCTACCATTGTCTCATTTGGTGAGGGTCAATTCACATCACGTTTCGATATCACAAATTCAACAAAAAAAATATCTCTAAAATTTTATTTTTGGAGTACAAATTATAAAGACAAATTTATAATACGTGGGTTCGATTATCGTCACCACGAAAGCGACAATAATATAATATTACAGTATAGGTACACATAATATCTAATTTTAGTTTAATATATTAAATTTGCTATTCTACAATAAAACCTTTACCAAGTCCTATTTGTCTATTTAAAATATTATAAATAGTGATTTTAAAAATAAATATGTAATTGATAATACGTTTCCTTATCTATGTTTAGTTTACAAAACTATTAAAATGTATCGCTTGTAATCAAGCCCACCCTGTATTTGATCCTAAATGACTGTATATACGTTTTTTACTGTTTAATATTTTTATAAAATGGCAGAATATATCTAATTGGTTTATAAAAAAATCATACAAATATATAAGTAATTTTTTCATTACAAACGATCAAAATGACTTAGTGTACTATTTAATTTTGTTAAGTAAGACATTATAAAATATACATATATGGATACCTGTATTTAAATCGTTAAAAAGTTTTGAAAGATATTTTGATAATTTTACAAAAAAATATTGTTTACTGTCGTATATAAAAATGTATTAAGTTAATTGAAAATATATAGGTACAATTAAGCGCTTTAAGTAAGTATGTTTCTAAAAATTTTTTTGAGATTAGATTTGGCAATACAAAATTAATTTTAATGTAAGTATTGTTAATAGTGTAAATTATGTGTTTATGCAGTTAATATATGAACTATATTGAATCCAAATTTATTTATAAAAAAATATAGAATAATCTTGAAAAATCGAAACAGACTTCTTAAGCTAACAAAATGAATAGAGCATTTTATTTAAAATATATACTCTACTCTACTTATATTAGTAATATTAAATCCTAGATTGTATAGTGATATAATAATAAATAGTTACATAAAGCCATGTCATGGTTTGATCTAAATATTTTGTGAATTGTCAAACAACACACAAATTGATTGTCCCCATCAACATTGTCGAATGTAAAAATCATCAGTGAATCTTCTAGTAGTTTCACGTGGCAGAGGGAACCTATGAGAACCAATCTGTTCCCCACTCTCCGTCCAATTTTCGATACTGTACGTTGAGTGGAAGAACTCAACGCCGCACTTTATATACCAGAGTGAGAAAATTAAGATAATTTTAATATAACCATTTACTAAAGTGGAAATACTTTTCCCTGTTCCACGAGCTGAAAATCTACAGTGACTTAAATGATTCAGTACATTTTTTGATAATACTGTTCATATATAAAATAAATATTAACAATCAAACTTTGAAATCCGACAATGTTCATGGGGACAGGTGAAATATATTGACTTACGCTATTTGGGAGCCTAATACGTTAAATATATAAAAAAAAATTCATCGAAAAAGTCAAATATTATCACTCGACCGCATCAAATTAATATTTCTCACAGTATAATATTTCTGGAAATATTTTTTTTGGTAAATAATTTAAATATAAATATAATTGATATATTTTTTAAGTACCACAAAGTCTAAGTTATATCGAAACGGTACTACTAAAATATATTTGTAGTTACTGATTAATCTGAAATTGTATTTTTTTAAAATATTTTAATCAAAATAAAATTAGGCTCCTGGTATACTTGCATATTAAATCACAAAGCTAGTCCCTTTAGCTAGGTGGCTTAGGTCCACAATTATGTGCGCTTTGTATATATACTATACGTCCTCTGAAGGTGTGCAAAGCTGCCTTACACCAGGGTCCTCTGGAGCATCGCCATCTTATTTTACCGTTTCTGGCACACCCGTTGAACCTGAACCTGTAACCACCGACGTTGATGCCCATCTTGCCTTGCTTACTTAGGCAGTACGATGCGAAACAATCGATGCCGGTGCCGATCAAGCCAACTGAAATTAAAATTAAATTTAATTATCTCATCATTAATTTTAATTTTATTTACTTATTCCTATTTATTTTTACCTAATTTTGATATTATATAACACTTATAAATATAAAAAAAAGACAACTTATAAATTAAACTTTAAATAAAACAAGATCATATACATTTGAATGTGTTTAATTTCTATATATACATACATATTTCTATAACATAATTAAATTATTTCCACCCATATTTAAAATATATTTAATTAATGGCACTTAATAGGAAAATATTTTTCATTTTCAGTTCGTTTCGGGCTATCCAACAGAGGACACCTAGTGGTGCACGTGGGAGAGCACACGTTCATAAAACACGAGTGTTACAAACGCAAGATCAGATGGACTTGCAACAAACGTATCAAACTGAGATGTAAAGCAAGCATCACCACGGCTAATGGTGTTATAGTGAGATCTTTTATGGAACATAATCATTAATTTTGTGAACAGGATGTTGAAGAAAAATATATATTTTATAGTTTTTTTAAAATTGTGAATGTTTTTTTTTTTAAGTTATTTTGCATATTTTGAAAATTGGTTTATTAGTAAACAATGGGAACTAAACAGATGCTAATGATTTGCAAAATGATCTAACCGGATAAGTGAAAATATTTTTTTAGATAATCAAGCCAGCCATTGAATTGATGTTTTAAAAAACATTAATAATACTCTTTGGTCGCGTTACGTTCATAAACTAATAACTTTATATTAGTTATATTTAAGTTGAATTATTTATTATTGTTCAATTTTAACATACAAAAATTTTGTAGAATACCTACCTATAATGTCCCACCATTACTGAATATTAAACAATATTATGACTGTAGCAACGGTAAAAAAATATTAACATATTTTAAATGAATTAAATAATTTTATGAATGAAAATAAAAAATATATTGTAATTTCTGTATGCAATTGTTATGTAAATTTAGCTTTTTGCATATTTAAAATAAATAAATCAAATCAATACTTTTATTTAAGTTTTAAAAAAATTAATTAATTTTTAATGTAATATAATGATATAGTGGGAAATTTTTATGCGTTGGCCAGGTAATGAGTAGTTCTTAAGAGCGGAGAGTTGAGAAACGTGTCAGGTTTTTAGTTTTAACGTTAATTATAAATTTACATTTCTTTGGTTTTACAATTATTTGTACCGTATGAGTATATATTATAATGGCATGAAATCATTCCTTATATTAGTGCCTTGTAGACATAATAAGTGCCTTTTGTATAAATTTAAAGGTCGGTATAACTATTGTATTATTAAGTTCTCGGTTAGATTGTATATATTGCCATCTTTTTCTTATTATGGCAAATAAAAAAAGACAACATTACATGTAATAATATAATTCATTTGTAAACTACCAGAAATCCATAACACTAGGATGAAATACATGTATAAAATCTAAAAGTATTACATATATAAGAAATATATTTTTGTGATGAATCGTTTATAATACAGTTTGTTTTAATCAACTTATGTTTTATTTATATCCATCCCTCATTACAAAGCTTATTAAAGTCTTTGGATAAGTTTCCCGTGCAAATTCAAGGCAATCGTTTTTGTGCAGTAAAAGACCTATTGAATCTAGGTAATGTTATCTTGAAAACATTATTAATATAGATATGGCCAATAACTAAATGTTTGACAATTTAGAATTTATAAAGTAAAATAATATTTTTAATAATTAATAACAATCTGTATAAGAACTGAAATTTATTATTTACTTATGACTACGTAGTGTATCTAATACATGAAAGATATTTACACTGTATAATATTTACATTTATATGTAACTAGAGTTAAATAAAATATTTCAGGACAACCTAAGACTGTCCAATAACACGTTCTATAATTTCTCATTTCTCATCATCTTTATTAAAATAATTAAGATTCTAAATCCTTTATTTCAATTCTCATGGTTGCTTTAAAGAAAGATAGATATGTAACCTGTCAACAAACTGACCATTTACAGAAATCCTTACGAAGTTAAAGAGATTTTGTTTTTTAAAACAATGAAATCTATTTTATTATAAAAAATCTATTTACAAGTTATTATATCATCACATCGAATGCTTATTAAATATTTACTATGGTTCCTGAATAAATTAAATTACTTCTTTATTTTCTTACTGAGGTATTTTTAATATTTGGGCTGTCAATAAATAACTTAATAATGCAATTTTAAGGTAAAATATCAAAATATGAGAAAAGAGAAGAAATTTTAGCACGAAAAAGGGAACGCGAAAGACTAAGATACGCAAAAATAAAAAATGATACAGAACTTTCTGCACAATTTAAGAAGAATTGTAAAGCGAAGTATCAAAGAAGAAAAGAAGAAGGTAAAGTACAATGTATAAGAACATTACCACCAAGAGATCAGAAAATATTAAGAAAAAAGTGGAGAGAATATGCAAGAAAATCTTATTATAGTAAAATGGAAGGAAACCATGAATGAATTTCCTCCAGTGACTGATATTTAGAACTAAGCCATATTCCGAAGGATTCGTATAAATATTAGCAAATATAATTTTACGTCTGCTAACGTTTGTATATAAGTATCATTCTGTGTTTTCAGTTGTATGTAGGTACATATATGTATAGTGGATAAGATCAAATAAAGAGCTAGAAGACATTGCATTTAATTTTTTTTAAATTATTTTAAGAATATTAGGTATTTTTAGTGTTTCTAAGAAAGCTTTATAAGAAAACCAATGATTATATTATAATTTAGAGGGGTATATAATTTTTGTTCGGTTTTATTGGACGAACTGATTACTTTATTTAGAACTGAGGAATATTAGAACCATAAAAAAAATAATAAGTTTCTTTTTATTTTATTATTATATTAGAATAATGTTTCCTAATAAAAAATATTATTGCTTATTTTTTATCTAAAAAACAGAAATATAATTAAACAAAATATTTTTTTTAGTTTTATTGTTTGTTTTTCGTTAACCTGTTCCAATTTGGTTTCTCTTTAAATTTTTCATATTTTATCATTAACTCATTCTTAAATCACTTGCTTTGAAAATATTTTGCATAAAGGAAATTAATTGAAATTATCAATAAAAGTAAACATACAAAGTTTCTTTTATAAAATTTTTATTTTTCATATATTTATTGGATAAATAAATAAAAATAAAAATATTTATTTACTATCATTCATACATGTATGGTACAAACTCTCCACTGATTCAACTATCGCACCGTCCACTGTCCTAGCAATGGCTCGACATTTTTTCGACTTTCTATATTTACAATACCATAGCTGGCATCTTTTTTGCCTGTACGCGTTATGGGGCCTGAATAGGAACCCACAGTACATTAGTTTAGGGTAACCATCACTTGGAATAATTTGCATTGCTGAAACAAAAAAATATTTTTAGAGAGACTTTTTTTTTTAAATATATGAAATATTTATTTTAGACAAATAAAAGTTTTCAAATTAACTTGTTATTTTATTTCTGGTCATTTTCTTTACAGTAACTATAAAAATCAATATGTAGTAGCACGTTCTATACATTTTCACATATTATAATATTTTAAGATCTGTTACTTGCTAACATTACCAAGTTTTCCTTTTACATCAGAATAAATTACACAATACAAACTTTATACAATATTCGATACCTATAATAAAAGTTATACCTAAGGTAGAAAATTATAGAACAAACTGTACAAAAATTTTAATATATTCGTTTATTTGCCAATAATTCCTTTATGATTAAATTACGAACATTCACAATAAGATGAAGATTCACAGTTGGTTAAAAAACTTATCATGAAATAAATTATTAATGCTGTTTTTTATTAAATTTATAATAAATCAAAGATGATAAGCACTCAAATAGACACTCAATGACTATGAAAATTATTCAATTTCGAAATCATTTCATTGCACGTTAAAACGATCGCTCTACAACCAGAGTATGACCTGCAGCATCGCCACCGTATCCGACCATTGGTGCTTTCATAATGTTTCATGAATCTATATTCACCAATTCGAAGGACTTTCTTGTCATTTTCCATGACAAATCGCGCTTCATAACCTGTAATTAATGGTGGTGTTTTATAATTACTACATAGATATATCATTATTCTTTTACAAATTGTAGAATAAATGAAACAAATTAGTTTTATCTTCAACTTCATGCTTTATCAACAGAGAAGGCAAAAGGCTTTTTTTTCAGTTTCACAACATATATAGACATAAATAAATAAACTTAAACGGATAAACTTGGAAACACTGGTATTAAGACACTCTGGTCCACTTTCTCCCAGTCCCAGACTCTTCCGTTCCCCTTTCTCCGTCGAGTCGTCGAGAAATCCCGTGGTTGAGGAGCAGAATTCAACACCGCTAGAGAAGTTAGTTAATGGTAATATTATACATTTCCCCTACTTCCTCGAGATACCTTATGCTACGTTTTCTTATAACTATACGATAACCAAAGTTCCATTAAGTAATGGAACTTTGGTTATCGTATTTTCAAACTTTTATTCTATTCACAAGTAAAAATATCTCAAACTATTTACTTAAACTACATTTTTTACTAAAACTTCTAAAACTAAGTTCAGTTAGTTCTTAACTATAAAAGTGCTGGTAGTGGACTTATTCCTCAGGTTGGTCGGCTTTGATACAAATGTCCCCACTTTGGTTGCTGGTTTTCCACAAGCTTTGGTTCTCATGGATATTTTATAAGAAATTTCTTCGAAGTCATATAACTATCAACCGACATTTTGATATCGGGCACTTTGGACATATTTATTACCTTTAAAAACATGTCCCCGATTGTGTTAGAGTGGGTTGACTCACATATAATAATAATCTTCATTAGTGTTTTTAATATAGGCAAAGACAACTGTGTGTGTTTTAAAATATTCATTCAAAGCTTTTTTTTTCGTTATATATAAAATAGAATTAATAAAACCTAACAGAAACATTTGTACGAATACGTTTTCTATTATATTTTTTCATTTTTGTAGCTGTACAATGTATCTATATAACAGGGTAGACAAAGGGAACCTGGGAGCCTGGTAGACACTTCCGGTCCCTTGGTGGAACTGATAGCCGCGCTTTGCGTTGTTACCAGAGCGAGTCAAATAAATTAAATATTTAATTTCCTTGAGTGGGAATCGAACCCACAACCATCGTGTTTACAGTCGCAACCTTGTAGCCCTGCGCCACGATGTCTTCAATATTATAAGGATAATAAAATAAAATAACTTTAACTCTGCTTAAAGAATCAATTTTATTGTTTTCTAAATTAAACAAGTCCTATTTGAATTAACTAATATACACACAAATATTATAATCTACACTTACATACCATAAAAATCAATAACACAAAAAAAGAAATTTCTTAAGTCTCTAAGTACTATTAAAGGAGACAATGTAAAATTATGAATGTATAAAAAACTGATATTAACTTAAAACAAATTAATTTAATAAACAAAATTAATTCAGCAATACTGCTTTACTCACGTGATTGTTTACCGAACACCTATATATAATATAAATATATTTATTTTAATTTTTACGAATATTAAATGCAAAGCGTTGTAAATAACAGTAAAAAATTGATGTTTTTTTTTTCTTTCAAAAGGCAAATATCTCACTGGTTACAATAATATAGATACTTAATGTCTCTAAAACACTAAAGTAAGCTTTATCATACGCTACTATATTTCAAGGAAGTCATGTATTAAGTCACTAGTGAATATTCTAGGGTATTAGCCAGCAAAGAAACTCTATTATGAAAGAAAGGCAATATGTCATTCATAGTGGTTTTTTTAAAAATATTTTTATAATTTTTAAATTTGATTTTCTAAATAACATAAATATATGAGGTAGAAATACTTAGTATTACTATGGGTTTGTTTATAGTGCAAAGTGTGAATGTTGTCAATTTGGTATATATTTTCTATTATTGGGTATATCGGTGTTTATTGCTATGCTAGCGCCTAGTCTACTAAATTTCAATAAAATATATCTAAAAATACTAATCTTGCTTTGTTATATTACTAATAGCAGTTTCATTATCAATAGGAACGTTAGAGTCAACTGTATCAGCTTTTGTTTCATTGGAAAGCTCTTCTTGAACTGTTTGTTTCAATTTCTCTGCATCATTCTCGGTACTATTACCAACGTCAGTCACATTAATATAACAATTTTCCCCACTACTGTCGTGGTTGGATTTTTCGTCTATTTTATTGGTAATTTCTGAAGATCTTGCATCATCAGACGTTGTCGTTGCACTTCCTTGTCCAGTTATTGTATACGTATTTTGTATTTCGCACAAATTCTTCAATGGGTCTTCCACTTCAGAGAATTTCTGGACTTCAACTGTAGTTTCTAAAGCATTTGGATTAGCAAAACTAAATGATTCTGAAAATGAGTTAAGATTTGCTCGGTTCGATTTTTCTATTTCCATTTCTTCGCCGTCAGACAATATTTCTATTGGGGCTTCGTCTCTAACTACTTCAATAACATCATCATCGGATCCATTATCTATTATCGTTTCAGATGTTTCGTTGCTTATAAAATTGTTCATGTGATAGGCTGTAATAGAAAACACAATTAAAATAACCATTATTACTTATTAAGCCTTATATATAAAAAAGCAAGGTTTACTCTAAAAATGACAATGATAGAATTGAAAGACTTTATATCTGTAATTTAATAATTTATATTTATATTACTATAGAAATGAGGTTTTTATGATTACCATCTAATAAATATAATTTATGGAAAACATAGGTAAAGAGGACTCGATAATATTAATATCAATTATCATAGCCAATATCGACAAAGTTATATAATATTTATCGTTACTTTAAAACATTTAAAAATGTGTCCTTTAAGCTTCTACTTCGATTCCTCAAGAGACGAGACGAGACGGGGCGAGACGAGAGAGTGTAACATGTAATTACCACAACAGCAATTCTAGCGAGATTCTGAAACACCTTATAATTCCCACATCCATATTAAATACATAGAGATATACTCAATTAATTTGTCATATAATACATTCAGCTATTATAATACACGTCTAACAAAAACTTATTATTTAAATTTCCACTATATCCATTATTTGTTTCGTTAAATAAACTCATCGCCTGTTGTATCTTGTGCCGTACGTATGACCGATGCCTCTTCATTTTGTGTTCCTCCCATTTCTTGGGGTCGTTTCTGATGCGGCTGTAGCGAATCTGCTCTGCTATACGTTTCTTGAGCAATCTTTCGTCTTTTGTTTGTTTCCTTTGTAATCTTCTCAATTCTGTAACAAATGTATCTTATTAAAAATGGTAGGATAGATTTAATAAAAATATATTTATTCATATAATCAATAACATTTCAGTATACCTAAATAATGGTCTAAAATTATTTTCCGTTTATACTGTCGACCAGGTCGACACCTGGCAAAGATGTTCCAAGGTAAGTTTTTATAGTAAAATAAAAGGCTTTACGTTACAATCTTTTAATTCTGATAAAATTTAAAGTAAGGCGTTGTTTTAATTTTATCCTTTAATATCATCGTACAATTACGATTAAAAAAAAAATGGTTAAAACAAACGTATATCTTTATATTTTTTTATCAGTATAATAAGATAAAATATTCTGAAAAATTATAATTTTTCATTAAGTTTAACATTTTAAATAATACTATATACAACTACAAAATATATCGAGGCCGTTGGGGCACAGGAGCACAAGCAGTGTGAGATTGTAAGCGCAACCGTTATGGGTTCGATACCCACTCGAGGGAATGAAATATTTATTGTTCATGTCTTAGACAACGCGCGCGGTATGTCTTTATTAAACTATAGTACTATAGTATTTATTCTTCCTTTGAGGTTTTATTATTTGTCATTTTGAGCACTAACAATTCTTCTCCTTTAACAGTGCAAGTGTGAATCCGACTAGCAACTGAATGGTTTTTTATATGTAGTCTTATTTAAGAAACACTCATATATTTTACGTAACGTAATGTATTGATTTTCAACTAATATGTTACAACGGTTCATAATAAAACGAATAAATAACGCCATGAAATAAAAATAGCGTTATTTAATCGTTAACGAATAAATGATTTTTTTATAAAAATACGTTATCAATTTATAATTTTTTTTAATTTAAATCAATAATCCATAGTCATTATCGCTTAACAATACAATTCACCATTTTTATATTACCAATAATAAAACTTCCATACACCATCTATGATATGAATCTGGTAACAATTTAGCTAATATAAAATTTTTATTAAGGTAATATAAAAATTAATAAAAAGAAACAATCTTGTTTGTAAAATGGATTAGTATTTACAATTTTACAATAACTTTGTATGTCGGAGGAAACGATTGGAACATTTTTTTAAACTGTTTCTAATAATGATTAAAACGCGGTATTATCATTTGAGAAACGTAATTGCGAGGGTCTTAACAGTACATAAATTAAATTAGTAAAAAGTATTAATCTTTTAATCTTAATAAGGAATGGACATTTTTTTATTTAAAACTTAATATATTAAAAAAAATTAAACTAATATAGTTTCTTGTCATTGCTTTAATCATTTAAAATGTTAAAAAATATTGTTTTTTTTTGTATTTATGGCGTTCCGAGCGTGCCAGTTCTGCACTAATCACTTCGCGAATGTCACGCTGAATGGAGAACACACAAAAAGAGAATGTATGTTAAAAAATGAATTATATATTAACTTTATTCATATTCATTAATGATTGACTCGCTGCAAGTCATCACATACAGTACAACAATTTCCAAGAACATATTGCTTTCAAAACCTTAAAGGTCTTCTTTAAATGTGTATTTTTCAAGATAGATTTTTGAAATATTGAAATTTTTATTTGTTACTTCTTAATTTCACAAATTAATTAATCGATTATTTATTTTATCGATTATTTACTTATTTATTTTTTTAATAAATCGATATATTGAAGCACCAACATTTACGTATATATCTTTTTATTAAATTTGAAATTTATTTCCAATAAAAATATTTACGGTTTCAATATAAAATGATATATTGTTATAATCGACAATGAAAAAGAAAATATTAAATAAAATTTACAAAACAAACGTAACCGATGATACTCATATCTTGTAAGTTTACAAAAGTCTATATATCGCTGATTCAGTGCATCAATGACATAATTGCAATTTTTAAATAGTTAATTATGTCGGTGTTTGCGTCTCTCCTACAATTTAAAAATTGCATATACGTCATTGTTGCACCGTATAAGCGTTACATAAGCCTGATTTAATAGTGGCTATGCTGCCCGATAGGGAAGATTCGTCCATTTATAATTTTAACCGTACTTTTACAGGAATATATTAGTCTTTTTGTACATCTCCAGTAACTTCTGCCGAGTCGTCCATACTCGCGGTTGTACCGGTATCCTTGCAATATGAGGACCTGGCCGCCCTTCGGAGTCATAAATATCTGTGCTGATAAAATATTTTCTATTATTTATTGTTGTTTTTAATTTTCAGTCTCTAGTTCATAGATTTAGATTTCATAACAAAATTGGAATAAATGAGAGATTTGTTTTAAAATAATATTACATTGGTATATTTACATGTTTTAAGATCAAGAATTAACAGCACATTTACAATATTTATACAGGGCATCAAACAATATTATACACAAAATTCTAGTATATAATACATACAAATCATATTAACGATGGTAACATATGATACACTTTATAAATATGTTACAATTTTTAAATATTTGCTGATATTTTGATTATGTAAATTAAAAAAAATATAAACATTTTTGTACATATATATAGGTAACCATCGACCCTTATCATGTTTCGTATTTTATTTTCGTCATTTTTTAAAAATGTCACTCTTTGCCATAACTTGGCGATAACAACAGGGACTGTTATGAATTTCTAATTTTGGGTAATTAAGAATATGTCAATAACCTAGAGGCCGGTCGAGGCGCAGGGGCCCAGTGTGCTGCAAAATCCACTGGATGCGGGTTCGATCCCCATTCGAGGAAATGAAACAATTATTTAAATTTATATTTTCATTTCTTCGCTCTGGTGTCGAGGCAAAGCGCGGCGTTGAGTTCCACCACTCAACACGCAATGCCTCCAGGAATCGGAAAGTGGGGAACGGAGTGTCTTAACACTAGGTTCCCTCTGCCTACACTGCTGTGTGCGGGATACAGCGTGAAGCTGTCAATAACCTAAATGAAATCGCCGTGGCGGCTTACATTCGAAGGAGAAAGCATTCGACGGATGGTTATGATCATTATTCAGTGATATAATTTCATCTTCTACTGTATGAACTTTGGCGGTGCAGTCTGCATTGGATGCACATTTCCATATTTTCTTTATATGATTCAAACAGTAACTCCTACAAATGAAGGAATAACCATTGATGACCAGCTGTCTCGTTCCTCTGCTGGATGTTCTGAAAAACACTGTAAAAAACATATTATGTATTATTCTGAATATAATTAAAAAGTGAAGCCGCCTTCGAATTAAAAAAAATAGATTTGAAAATAAAAGTACAGTAATAAAAAATAATTTGAAAAACAAAAACCCCGATTGCATAAAACTAAAAAGAAAAAACAAACTCAATAGTTTATTAGAATTAACAATCGCCTCCCTCCATTAGCAGTCTGGAAAAAGTACTTGTTGATGAAATTAAATAACAATAAAAATAAGTATTTCTTTAAATTTTACCTAAACGATGCCTGATAACTTAATGCGGAATGCTATATATTTAACTGATATTTCAATAACTAAAATATTTGATTATTGATATTATTTTCTCAAAAATAAAGTAAAAAGAACTGAATAATTCTCGCAGCATATTTTTATTTTCAAGTTTATAAACATATTAACGCGATTTTTTACCAAAAAATAACCTACATATTAACATCTAGAACCTGTACCCCCGAAGTCGCTCCCAGGACAGTACTAACATAATCTGTGTGAAATTATACATACAAGCACCCTCTTGAATCACCCTGTTTATTAATAAAAAAACGGATTTTTCTATTGCGTAGATACTTTAAGGCATCCATTCATCCATCAGCCTTTCAACGTCCACTGTTGGACATAGGCCTCCCCTAATTCTCGCCACTCCGTCCGGTCCTGCGCCCTTTGAATCCAGCGGTTTTAAGGCATAATATTTGATAATTATATATGCATCACAACTTCACGAACGTTCCATTCAGACGCCTCATATACGAGGGCGCAGGATGTGTGTGGTTGAGGTGTCCAGGGGTGAAGATCCCATCTATACTGTGCATTAAAGCCTTACAACCTATCTTCCGTTGCGAACAGTACCATAGAACCTTCCCCGATGCACTTTCAAATTTTTTGTTATATGTGTAGTTCTCGAACATTAGTAGCGAATTTTTTCTACTCGGCAAGAAGCAAACTAGAAAATATAATTATTATAAATAACGTATATTAGTAAAACGTTAGTAAAAAAGTGTTTTATATGCCGTGTTAGTTAAATTTGACCATATAAAATGTACTGTCATAAATCTAAGATGTCCCATAAAATAGATGGATTTACTTTTCTACAACCTACCCAACATGGGGATAAGAAATGTCTTTTTCTTGTATTTGTAGCCATTGAAGATCAAGAGAGGGATTCAATTGAAATTGAATTCATTTGCACTTGAACATTTTAGAAATGTCGTCTTAAAAAATATTTGGCGAGATTTTTATTACCACTAAAGTTATACCTACCCACACAACACACATAGTTATACACACACACGCTACATTAGATATTTTACTTACTTCCTTTTCACACAAATTATTTTAATATATTTATAATATTATTTTTTATGTTTTATTTTTTATTCCATTTCTTTCTTTTTATTTCACTTATTTGCTATAACAATTCTAAATTTGGAAATATAATAAATTTAAATTAGCTTCTCGCTGTAAGATCTCCCGCGCACAGCACAGCAGGGTCGACACAGGGAACATAATGATAAAATACTCCGTTCCCTATTTTCCGCCGAATTCTGAGGGCATTGCGTGTTGAGTGGAGGAACTCAACGCCGTGTTTTGCGTCTACACTAATTAAAAAAATACACTAATAAAAAAAACCTAAACTTTATTGGAAATTTGACCGCTCTACCGCGGCGCTAGGAATTTTGCGCAAGGTGGAAAATAATAAATAGACATGACAGAGACATGTGGTAATGTTCCTATGCTTAGTGTTATAAAAATTTTGCTGATTCAATTTTTTTATTTGTTCTCCTTTACATGTTCCAAAAAATAAGCAGTATTTAAAAAAAATAAATAAGCTTTGTTTTTACAAACTCGTTTAATATTTAAAAAACAAATAAATAATTTTTAAAAAACATATTAACTTAACATTATGTTGTACTTATTTTAATACATATAAATATATAAATGAAATTGTTTTTAACGAATATTAATAGAACGAGATGTATGTTTGTTTTTAATATAACAACAAATTAATTTAGGTAAACGCTAATAGGGTTTTAAGTAACATTCAAACAAAGGGTTTTTTTAATTCAATACCGTCAATCAATTAATAAATAGTTAATTTATTAACAAAAAATCTTAGTTTTCTACCTTTTTATAAATTTAATACTTCGGTAAGCATAAGGCTACATTTTTTCTACATTTGTATCTAGGTATCTCTATTTTGTACATTTTTATAATGATATGAATTTTTACACATCTTGTAGAATTAAAAATTTATTGAAAGTATTTTAATATTAATAATAAGTAAAATAATTCAATATTTGCTTACTCTAAGTAGCGTTTTCAATATTTTTTAAATCTTTTTATCACCTATTGGATTTCGTAAGATATAAATACAAATACAGACCTAAATTGTCTTTAGCTTTTTTTGTCAGATATGGGAACTGAAATTTAATAGTTCTTTATAGGGATGATTTTGACACTGTCCCGGTCGACGCTACAACGGCGGTAGGAATTACATTAAATTACTGTAATATTTAGCAATTTAGTTTATGAAGACGAAAAATGGAAAATCTCAATGTTTTTTCTTTCCCATAGGAACTACTAGAAATCTTCTCTTAGTGATATCTCCCCCTACAGTTCCTAACTCTAAGTAGTTGAGTGTAGGAACTCAACGCCGCGCTGTGCCTCGTTACCATAGCGAAGAAATAAAAAATATAAAATATTTAGTGAAATATTAAAATATTAGAAAATATTAAATATTCCCAAGTGGAGAATCGCACCCACAACCGTCGTTTTACATTACACAATATACACAACATTTTTAACAATATCTGAAAAAGAAATCCATGGGACACCAGAAAAAGAAAAAAAAAACACAATCAGAAATTCAGAAAATGAACACCAATATTAGCTTTCATCTTCGTCATCATGTGATCCAGGCGTGGATAATGACAATGTTCATCAAAAACACACTGCAGCTTGTCTATTTGGTCAGGGTCAGACCTTATGAAGGCCTTGCACCCGGTCCTAGTTCGTCTGGAACAATGCCATAGAACGCTAGCAGCTGATAACACTTTATATGTGTAGGTATAATTTTTGTACACCAACAGTGGGTGTTTACCCTTGCCAGACGGGACGAGGACCGCTGAAATTATTTATTACTTATTAGTAATTTTTAATTATTTATTACTAATTTTAAAAAAATACAAATATTTGTTTTTGTAATCATTACTACAATATAAATCTACATTATATACTTTTTTAGGGCACATAAAAGAGGGCAGGGGTTTCAACTGCCTACCCGTGTGAAGCAGGGTGGGCAGAAGGAACCTTAGCAAAAGTAAATTCACTATGTCTGCCAATTTTCGAGACAACAAACAAACAATAAAGATCAATAAAAAATGTTGTTTCAATTATAACAATAATAGTAAAATCGAGATTGACGAGTTGAGAAAATTGATATTTATGTCGAAATAACCACGAATTAAATGTTTTCTTTGTTTTATTCCAAGATATTTTGAATTTAGTCAAAACTATAAAATTGATACATTAACGTTCACATGTAATGTTTTTATTAGAAAATAAATAAATAAATCAGCTTCACGCTGTATCCCGCAGCGTAGGCAGAGGGAACTTAACTTAACTTTGTTAAGACACTTCGTTCCCCACTTTCTACCGAATTCTGGAGGCATTATTCCGTGTTGAGAGGCAGAACTCAACGGCGCGCTTTGCTTCAACACCAGAGCGAAGAAATAGAGTGGGGTTCGAACCCACAACCGTCGCGTTCTTGACGGCCTCTGTTTTTATTAGACAAACAATAAAACACAGTTCCATGATTTTATGTTATGATTTTAATATTGATGTTATATAATAAATAAACAAAACAGAAAAATTATCACAATTTCAAAGAGGACTGTGGTAATGAAAAAAAAAACTGTATAAATAAGAATTTCACCTCATAAAATACCAATGCACCTACATGTAACAATAATCAGAAAAAACAACAAATATTTGTAATGACAAAGTCGTTCGTCAAAAGACATGATTGCCCAATTTTCGCATCAATACAAAACTTAGTTAGGCCTTCGTCAAATAATAATTTGTCATTTTCAATCTAGCATACCTACAGCTTTTTTTATTATTTATTAGATTTTCTTATGTACATTACTTTATATACACAAAACATATAAATGTTACATAAGTTTCATTTATCTAACAGTGCATTTTTTTTAAACATAATACAACTCTCTTAAAAAAATTCTGGTAAATAGAAGTTGAAATTTAAATTAAAAAATATAAAAAAGTTCTTTCTATATGTTTATCAAGATATGTACGTTTCAAATCAAATATGACCTAATTATTAATAATTTACTTATACAAAAATTAAAAATTTATAAAAACATACAATTCGTACATATATTATATACAAAATGAAAAGAGTTAATTATTATATAATGTAATACCAATGAAGATATCTCAGAGGGCCTAAAATATTACCTAGTACCATATTACTTGCTGCCTCTTTATAAATATAAAAAAAATATTTGGAAACGTAATACTTAATATCAGTTCTTTAAAACAATTAATAGGAATATCACACGTTTCGTTATTCTCAACATTAAATAATAATGTTATTTTTAAAAGCTTGTACTAAATCAATGGAAGTCCTTGAATAACATAGCATTATCAACTGGCGATATATCTGACACTTCTGGCAGTGTGGGCGGAGGGTGATCGTGAGGTTTACAAGCAAACGCTGTAGTGCCAACACTGCTGGCGGATGCCCTACAGCCTTTGAGTCTTCGTGAGCAATACCAGGACACACGCCCATCGGCGTTCTGCTTCTGATAGCTATAAGTAAATCCAGCAAGAAATAGCAACGGATGTTTTCCCCCACGCTTCGTCCATATGAATGTACCTGTGAAATCGAAGTAGTTTAGCTCGATCAATGTTTAATAGATTTTTATTAATGTTGTCTTATTATCTGTTTTCATATAGGTACGCAATAGGTATGCAATAAAACTGATATTTGATTGTTTATTATTTTATATAACATGAAAAGAATAATGTATAAAATGGTTATAAACTTATATTTGAAATTTATTTCATACAAAATTAATGCATACGCCTGCAAACTTAAGTTTCTTAATTTAATACCCCGTATAACCATTTCCCGTAGACTTACAATTATCAAATTAGAAAAGATGTAAGAACTTATGTGAATCCGAAAAATGGAAATTTATTATTCTTTATTATTACATTACAGACAAAAACCAATAACGAAAATTTAGTGCATAGTACAAACTTAAGTTTTTTAACATTTATAAATTGCAAATCCCGTTAAAGTAGAATCTTGAAATTAGGACGGAACTCTCGTTTGGAAATTCCGACTTTTAAATTTTATACTCTGGTTTTTTAAATTAATATATAATGAAACATATGTTTAACTTTATTAAACTCTCTTATTTTTTAACATACATATAACTAACAGACTAACACTAACACATTTCGATAATTCGTGGATCCTAACTAAAATTATACAAGCAGACTTAATGTAGCGACGCTATTTATTATTTATTTTTTCAATTAAAAAGAAAACACGCTGTAAAATATTTTTTAGAAAACGTATTAAAAATAGAACGTAGCAGGTTTTAGTCACGCGACTCTTGAAAACCGTCTAATGCTCTGACGACGAAGCCCTAGGGACCTATTTCAATTTAACAGGGCTGATAACTATAGGCCCCGACTGTATAATATCTTAATGAATATGTTACATACAAGATATGAGCAAACAGAAAAATACACAACCCTTCTTTTGCAGTCGAGTAAAAATTCTTAATAGTATTAATAATATTTTTCATACAAATACCGCGTACCCTGTTCATATTTATAATAATGTTTGATTAACTTTGTACGAAACGTATATTTTCTTACCTAATCATAGTTACTAAAACTATTTTATAGCTTTTAGTAGTAGGTAATATTTTAATGCTGCATCTCGGATGTAGCACTTGCTACATATATCACGGTGGACAGAGGGAACCTAGTATTAAGACACTCCATTCCCCACTCTCCGCCAAATTTTCGATTACTATGATCCCCAGACCATAGTGTTTACATTCAGAGGCTGCATCGCGTCATACCATGGTTTCGATTCACAAAATACTTTATTCCTTATAGCATACTTTTATTCTCATCGGTACAATCTGACCAATTTGTTGTTCTCTCTAAGAAATGTTGGTTTTTTATGACAGTGTATTCCTAAATGATCAACGACCTCATAATTCTCATTGGTAAGCAATTTTGCTTTACAACGCTGCGAGGTTCCAGGCTTTACCATAGTGCACTTCCAGTACATAAGATCGTTCCTTAATAAATTTAAGCTATAAGTATAGCCATTGAAAACTAGTAGTCTCCCGCCTCTCTGAGATGACGTAAATGAAACTGAAATAATAATAAATAAACAGTTTATTAAACAAATTATTAATAGAATCCACTAGTGATTGCTTGCTTTTAGGTATGTCATTGCCTGTACCAGGAGACTGCGCTCTTCCATTAGCATAAAAAATATAACGATGAAATAATTTCAAAGTTAGCAAAGTAATTAAGAAGTTTTAAGTTACAACATCAAATCTTTCAATATTATTATATTTTCATATACAATAATTTGCATTACATAAATCCTATCAAAAAATAATACAAAGACTTTATTTCAAAATTCTTTAGGTTTACCGGAAGTAGGCTTTTAATTTTGAAACCCTTATTGTGTCGAAATATGCGTTTAGCAAACTATATAAACGGCCATATCTTTTTTTAAGTAAATGTAGAAACACATTTTTTAGGAAATCATGGGGCCGTAGATCGGGTATATAAATATGGTTTGAATTTCAACTCGATGTCTCCGAGCGTTTCTGAGATAAAGGCTCTTGACAGACGGACGGACGGACAACAAAGTGACAAGTGTAAGTGAGGGTTCCTTTTTTTCTTAAAAGGTACCGAAGCCTAAAACTGTACTAAGCATAAAAATAATAACTGTTTCAGTGTAAATATAACTAATATTAATATGTAATTATAATATATTTCTTATACAATTCTTTTAACATCACATTGTATATAATAAACCTACTGTTAGTACATACGTATTACACACCGTTCCTCATTATCCGTAAAATTTTCGATCATTGTATGTCGAGTGGCGGATCTCAACGCAGCGCAACAAAACGAAAACAATTCATTCCCAAGTGGCAATCGGTAAACTTTGCCTTATTTACTAAGACCTCGATTTACAAAATATTTTATTCTTTATCGTTCACTATTACTTCAATTAATAAATTCTTATCAATTGGTCGTTCTGTGTACGAAATTTTGGTTTTTCGTGACAGTGGGATCCGATATCATCAACGACCTCGTAGTGCTCATTGGTAAGCAATTTGGCTGTACAGCGCTGAGATGTTCCCGGCTTCACCATAGTGCATCTCCAGTGCATAAGGTCGTGTTTGAATTTTTGTACACTATACGAGTAGCCCTTGAAAACTAGTAGTCTGCCGCCTCTTTGTGATGAGGCAAATGAAACTGAAACATTTGCAGAGTTAGCAATATGGTTAAATAAAATATCCCTTGGCTTTTACCGTTTATTAAATAAAGGTTGGAACATGAGGTTTCGAAATAGTAACAGCCTATCAAGTCTTTCAATATCTATATATATTCATATAATATCCAATATTTTACATTAATTTTAAAATAGAAAAAACCTAGCATCATGTAGTATACTCCTAGCGGGATAGAAAGGACGATCGGAGTACCAAGCGCTACGGTTTCTGCATCTCTTTTTCGCCTCATACTCTTCATACATGTCTTCTGAGAGACTCCTCATGCTTTTTACCTTTTTATCTTGCTTTTTACCTCCAGTCTCTTTGATACTGTGTGTTACGAAGTCAACCGGGTTCTCTCGGTTCAACATCGCTTACCGCTCATTTTTTTTAAGTAAATATTTCTGACACTTTGTCATCATTCATTCAACGTACATAAGTCAACTGAGCACGTTCTTAGCTTCATTCTCAATTGATCTGATATTCTATCTTTACTGCGGATTTGATCAGCTTTGCTGACTCAGCATATACTACGTAGAAATCGCATTGTCATTGTATTCATCGTTCTCTTCATCGTGCTAAGTTTGCCGTTTCTTCAATACAGCACTATTAAGCCTGCTACCGGCAGCACGCCAATAACATGATTATTGGTGCGACTTTCCACTTCCATCTCTACTAAGCATACTTTTCAGATAGACTATTCCAGAATCTTTGTCCTACTCACATTCAGTATTAGAACGTTATTTTTACACCCCTTCTTCATAGGAAGAAATAAAAAAAAAAGAAAAAGAAAAATAATAATAAAACCAAGTAGGGTTGTGGAATAATTAGAAACCGTTCAATAATAAAAAAAATCATTTCATTTCATTTTGGCATAAGTTCCGTTTCGAAGAAGAATCAGTTTGGGCGGTGGGTGGTTATGTACGGGTAACGGCTCCGCTAGTTCTCTACCCGGCTTTATATATAAATATACTCCACAACCTGCTGTACATCTATACCGCAATGCAGACCTCAATTGTTTTTCAGCTCCATAGGTATATCCTTTATAAACTTGAAATCTTTTGCCAGTTACCATGGTTATTTCTTTTATACTATTTTCTTTTTCTAAACAGAAAATAAAATAAAAAAATTAAATTAAATCAGCTTTATAGGCAGGGAACCTAATGTTAGGACACTCCGTTCCCCAGTTTCCGCCGCGCTTTGCCTGGACACCAGCAACAGAAAAGGAAATATAAATTTAAATTAATATCTCATCTCGTCGAGTGGGGATCGAATCCACAACCAGTCGATTTCACACTTTATGCCTCTGCGCCACGACTGGCCTCTAAATGTTAAACTGCAAACATGATCCTGATGATCCTGGGAATTAAATTTTTATTAACTTCACTCACTAATTGGAATGAAATATTTTTATTTTCTGTCGCTGGTAAAAAAAACAAAGAAAGAAAATGCAATGTTTCGAAAATATGAAGAAAAGTGGAGAACAAACTGCTAGCTAAGTTATCTTTGTCTATTTGAATATAATACGCAGGATACAGTATGAAGCGAAAAAAACATGTCTTTGTCATTTAACATACAATGTTTTGATTTAAAAAATGTAAAATAGGATAGAAAAAACAAACAAACTATAAATTTATATATATAGATATTTATTTTCTTTACGTATACTTACACATCTATATCTTAAACTAAAATCACACACTGACATTGGTACAATTATTACGAAATATTGAACACTAAATATAAGTATTCATCTCTCTGATAACTAAACACTAAACACTAAACAAACAATGCCTTGAAAGTTCGGTCTACTCTGCTATGTGCGGGATCACAATTCGCAGACGTACATTGCTACTATATGACAATTGCTATACATCCGACATAAAGCAAGGTAGTAAGGTATTTAATGCCAAAATACACTGTTCTCAGTTTCTTCGGATTCACGACTTAATGTGTTGAGAGGCGGAACACAACGCCGCGTTTGTCTTGCCAAAGCAGTGAATTGGAAGTGTAAAACATGACGCTGCCCCACTGCGCCACAAAGGTCTTATAAATAGATCATCATCATCTCATTACTTATGTAATAAAATCGTAAGAGGGTCGGTGTCCGTACTTGGAAGGTATTTAAAAAAAAATTATAGAGAACCTTTATTAACGAAACCAAAACAATGATTTTTAAAATTTTTGTCTGTTTGTCTATGCGTTTGTTATTGCTAATCTGAGAATCGACTTAACCGATTTAGATGCGGTTTTCACTATTGGATTCTGGCAAGCTTCCGAAAACATTTATTTATTTTATTACAATAAAAAAGGTTTATAAATAAAAAAGTTATGTCAATTTAAAGTATTTAGTTCGACAAATTTGCTAATTGCCGTAACAGTTATTTTATACAACTATTTTACTGAATTAACTGAATCTTTAGTTTTCAATTTCTTTATTAATATTTCTATTTCAAGCGGGCGCCCCCGCACGGGCACACTAGTAAACTAAACTCTTACATATTTGCCGTTAGCTAACCGCTTGTAGTTCTGTTTCTTGTGAGTATGTTCGCCTCCCATTTTCGTTACTTTTCCGTCATGAGATACAACTAAGAAAGCTTTACAATCTGATGTGTTTGTGCATCTCATACGTTGGCCTGCTTTAGTTTTGAATCCGAAGCAATACGTATATCCCTTGCACATTAAAAATGTTCTTCCGTTTAGCAGATTAATCACTTTGTATTCAGCTGCAAAGACACCAAAAAAATAATAATTTTATTAAGTGACTATTGGGAAGAAGATTTTTTATTATTATATAATATATACTAATAAAATAGTGACCAATGGAAGGTTAATATAATTACATATATGAAACTATAGTAACAAAATAGGGCATACAGCAAAATTAAGTAAGACAGAAATCTTAATGAAAATTGAAATAAAATATATACCGGAAGTTTTTAAGTCACATTTATTACTAACGTAAAAATTGAGAAATCATTTAATCCAACCTTTGTGTACATACATTTATTTATATTAATAATTTTATAATAATAATTAAATCTCTTCTTAATATAAAATTGAACAACTATTATTAAAATTGAATAAACAAAACATAAGACATAATATAGAGAAATAAAAAATATTATGCAATTAAGAAAATTAAGTACTGCGGATTGCAATTAATGTTTAAATTACATTAAAATGGAGCGAATTCAAATTCAGATTAATTATAGTGAGATGTTGAATTCATGTATCTGAGTAAATATTAAAAAATCAAATTAAAAATTAAATCAGCTTCACGCTGTATCCCGCACACAGCAGGGTAGGCAGAGGGAACCTAGTGTTAACACACTCCGTTCCCTACTTTCCGCCGAATTTTGGAGGCATTGCGTGATGAGTGGCGGAACTCAACGCCGCGTTTAAAAAGTGTTTGGTAATGAATCATCATCAACTCATCGCTATAATTACAAAAATATAATACTCTGGTATCACGGTATAAATTGCTATAAAACAAACAAACTCACAAACGGTCACAACATTCACAAACGATTTTACGGTAAATTCTAAAAATTAATAAATTTGTATATTATTTCGAAACAATTAAAACATTAATGTTTCATTAAATTAGATTATCCCATGATGTAACTTATTCATTATTTAATAAGGCCTCGCTTTATCTTGCCTGGGCAGGTGAATGAATATAATTGATCCCTTTGAAGGATCGCAGAACCAGCTCTACTAATCAATATTTACCAATGCACCCTGAGAACCTCAAGTAGATTAATCATTAATTAATTTTAGACTCGTAAAGCCTCATATATTTGCCGTTAGCTAGACGCCGGTAGCTCTGTTGCTTGTGAGTATGCTCTCCGCTTATTTTCATTATTTTTCCGCCGTGAGAGAGAATTAAGAAGACTTTACAAAACGACGTCTGCGTGCATCTCATACGTATTCCTGCTTTAGTTTCGCATCGGAAAGTATACGTATATCCCTTGTACATTAAAAAGCTTTTTCCGTTTAACAGAGTGATCATTTCGTATTCACCTGCAATGGAACCAATGATAATAATTATATCAACTAATTGACTGTGTCTTAGCACTATATTCTCTCCGCCAACCTGCTATGTGCGGTGGTGCTATTGAAATAAAATACAATCTTTTTAAATTACATCTATTTTTAATATTAAAATTGATAAACATCTATCCAATTTACATTATAAGTATATTAACAATGGATCCATTATCAATATAAAATATAACATTCATGTTTTTATAAGAAAATTAGAAAATTAAATACAAACAAAATATTATGTAATTAAAAATATTAAGTGTTAGGGCACTTTTCCATATTGCAATTTATGTTTTAATGACACGCGTACGCGAATACAAATTGATTGACAGTATGATGGTAAGAGAGGTAGGGGGAGAACTCGGTTGACCTTCGAAAACAGTTTCAAAGAAACTCTGAGTAACTAATGGTAAACAGCACTAGCAATTATTATTCGTATTGCATAATTTTTAATTTAGTTTATATGAAGAGTATATTATTAACGAGTAATTTTTACGGATTAAGTCGGATTATTACCACTGATTTTCAAATTTAATCATCACCGCTTTCCGTGCCTGTTGCGGTCATCATCGTCATATAATAATGAAATTTATTACAATCACACCTATATTTAAATATATCCGGTGGTACATTTTCCCAACAATTTTAGACCTGTATTAATCCTCTTCATTTGGTTTAATTTTAGAAAAAATATTTAAAATCAAATATTAGTGCATTTTGCATAATTCACATTCACATAATCTTTAATAAATATAATTGTTATATTAAAGGTCGCTCAAAATAAAAGAAAATTGGAACGCGTTGATAAATTTCTTTGTTAGCTTGACGCTGTTTTCCAAATGCAGGATAATCACAGAGAACTTAATGGCAATCACACATTATTTTCCACTTTCATAGTGTTTTTCCTTCAAAAGATCGCGGAATTCCTTGTAATTCAATGTATATTAAAGTTTCACATAATTGCCGTCAGCTAGCCGCAGGTAGTTCTGTTCTGTGTGCTTGTGAGTATGTTCGCCTCTTAGTCTCGTTATTTCTCCGTCATTAGAGAGAACTAAGAAAGCCTTACACATCGAAGTCTTTATGCACCTCATACGTAGGCCTGCTTTAGTTCGGCAGTGTAAACAATACGCATATCCCTTGTACATCAATAATTTTTTTCCGTTCACCAGAGTGATCATTTTGTATTCACCTGCAATGGAACCAAAATGATAATAATTGTATTAATTGACTTTTGAGAATAACTTTTGAGCGTAGCCTTGCGATTCGTACGAACATATCGTTCATTCACTGCAACAATCATAAAATGCACTGTTTGAAATATATAAGGAGACGCGATTAATAGCGTCAAACTTTGACATGTGTATATGCTTTTTTTGTATACTAGTATATTAAAAAACAGTGCAATGACGTAATTGTTGCAAGAAAGTAAGAAAAAAAACCTGGTCCACTCGAGACTTAAATAAAATACAACATTTTAAAATCACATTTATTTCTAACATAAAAGTTGAGATAACTTTATCCAACTTATACTATTTATTTACATTGATGTTGTAAAAATAAAATTAAACATAGATATGTTAGTAAGAATATTAGAACATTAACTTTAAGAAACTGTAAATAACTAATGGCAAATAGCACTAACACTAATAATATAATTCGGCGGAAAGTGGAGAACGGCTCTCTGGCTACCCTGAACCCGGGGTTGCTGTGCGGGATACAGCGTGAAGCTGATAAAATGTTATCACGTCAAAACAAAACAAATCTCTTTACGATATTATACTACTTGTGATTTATTGGGCTAAAGCCAAATAAATGTCAAATACATTTAAATTTTAGCATACATCCCATTTTTGAGTTTCATATATTTAGGTGGAGCGTGGTTATGTTCATTTTCTGTGTCGAGTAGATTTCCTGAATGGGAAATCCTCATTTTCGCCTTACATCCTGTACTGCACCTCCATGTTGTCCACTTCTGTGACTTAAATGCAATAATGTAAGTGTACTGTTTGTACATAACAAATTTTTTCCCATTGTGCACTTGAATATATTTTATGGTACCTTGAAAAAAAAAAAAAATTATTAACTTTCATTTCATGGTAAAATATTTTATCCCTAATGCTAATATGATATTGATTTGGATTAACTAACATTCATATTGAAATGAAGGGGTAATGAAAGGCATTAAACAATTAAACATTTTGTTTTCTATTGAAAAATGTGGTAGATTTAAACATAAAGAACGAACTTATTACAAAAGTATTTATTTAAAAAAATTGTTACATTACAAGTAATTGTTCGTACGATTACGATATGTTGCCATTTTTCTCATCCGCACATACTTCCCATTGGCCAGTTTATGGAAAAATGCTGGTGGATGATTATGAGATTGTTTTTCCTTTATAACTGTATAATGTTTGTCCACAGTAATAGTCGCGTAACAAGCATTTGTCGATATACATCTCCAAATATGGTCATTCTTTTTCGAATAATAATAGCCTTTATATTTCAAGTGTTGTCTTTGATCTATTGTATTTATAAGTTCTGTTACTGAAAGATTAAGAAAGTGTTCATAAAAAATCTTATGTTCAAATCAGTAATTAAATAATAGTGAATTTAATATAAATTATATTTATAATGATCGAGGTCGTCATGGCCCAGGGGCACAAGGGTGTGACTGTAACGTGACGGGTGTGGGTTCGATCCCAACTCGAGGAAATGAAATAGTTAACTAAATATATATTTCCATTTTTTCGCCTTGGTTTCGAGGCAAAGCGCGGCGTTGCGTTCCGCTACTCAACACTTAATATGGTTTTTATTCTAAAAAAATACAGATTTAATTTTTTTTGCACAACCCACCCTTCTTCTTTCTTCTTTCGAAATCGATTTGTAAAATACAATACACCATAAAAAAAATCAAAAAGTTTGTTTATAAAAAGGTTTTTTAGTTAATAGTTAATTATTTTATCTAGATTTTATCACTTAAGAATATTAAACAACTGATTGATTTTTAAATTAAACAATATTTAAAAAAGGAAACTTATGATTTATTACGTAACAATCACACAACACACAAAATTTTTTCATTACATTTAATATTATTAATATAATTTTCATATTATTTTTAGTACATTTCTAGAATATTGTAAATTATAATTATATTCGAAACTACATATTATCTAATCTACTAAAAAAAACATTTTGGAATTGATCCTTTTAACTTTTTTAACAAAAGAAAAAATAAGAAGAAAAGAGAGTTCTTTTTTTCTTTGCACACTTAATATTAGAGGTGGTCGCGGGTCGCTGTGCCTCAAAAATTAGATATTAAAAAAGTAAAAAAAATAATTACCGAGATTTATCATATTATACTAGCGGACACAGGCGACTCCGCCCGCTTGAATTATACAAATATTTATTAAATATATTTATGACATTATTTTCAGTTTAGAGGGTGAATTCTAAAAAAAAACTATTATACATGTGTTCAATTAGTGGGTGATTACATAGTGAAAATAAACATCTGTCCAAATTTCAGCAGTTACGGCTGTGCATGCGTCTATACCTCAATCAGTGGGAACTTCTCCATTTATGTATATAGATAAATTATTTAGTAAGTAAAGAAAAATACAAAGAATAATTCAGAAACGAATAGCGATTTATAACTTATCTATTCTGGTAAATATTTGTATGTAATATTCACACTGTTAGAAAGTTTACAAAGAAAAATCTATGGTAATTTTTCACCAAATAAATTTATTTAAAAAATATATATAAAAATTTAAACGTAGCTGAACTCAAACCCGCATTGCTTGTGCAATCCCAGCGCTCTACCCTATTAACCCATACGTTCTTTACATAAAATCATTATAATCTTGTTTGATAGATATGATCGATAGTAAATTATAATTAAAATTCCCCATCACAAAGTCCAGAAAAATAAACAGAAAGACTGCTAGAAAAGAGCTCAGCTATACTTTGTATTCCTGCATACAAGAGTTATGTTGCCACAAACAGACATACAGATGAACACGCACACACACAGACTCGCCAAACTTTCATTGATAAGGCCGCCTTTACACCGTTTTTCATTTGTTTCTTTTCTGTATTTTTTTGTTTAAATTAATTTATGTTTGTAAATTCAATTTAATTTCAATTTGGGTGTAATAAAGTGTTAAAATAAATAAATAATTGTTTGGTAGGGGCTTAAAAAAAGTTTTGCATAATAAGTAAATCTAAACTAAAGTATAGAATAGACTATATAGTATACGAGTAAACTATAATTTAATATATACGCCATCAGAAGTTAAGTGAAGTTTTCGAGCAACATGATTGTGTTCTTTAGGCATAGTTTCTATGATGAGGTCCTCTCCAGCATAAATAAAGCTTTTACATTTAGGGTAGTTGGTGCAGCTCCATCGGGCCTTGTGTTTCGTTATATAATGTTTGAAATACGTGTATCCCAGGTGAAGCAGGTTCGTTTTCCCGTTACTCATCCTTATCATTGTTCCTGCAAATTTAAATATAAGTGAATTAGAGTAAGGGATGCGACTTTTATTTGTTGCTTATTCCTAATTTATTATATAAAATATTATTTTAAAGTATTCTAAACTAATAAGACCAAAACGGAGATGGCGAGACGAGCTGGACCATTATAGGCCTGACTGGTGCTCAATAGCACTAAATAGACTGGAATGGAAGAAGTGGAGAGAGGCCTTTGCCCAACAATGGGATGATGTAGGCTAGGGAAAAAAAAAAGATTTGAAATAAATAAAATAAAGAAAACGACAGTGTTTTATATTTTTATTCTACTGTTTAAAAATTCAAAAGTGTCATTTTATGCTTTTAAATATTTCTAAACATTTCAATTTGTAATTAAGCAATGGCATCACGTAGAATATTAATAATTTCTCACAAGACACGAAATTACAATTTGTACACGAACGCCAAAAAACCAAACTATATAATTAATAAATCAGGATAAATTTACTTCTTATCCATGAGACTTTTAGGTACTAGAATTATTAGGTTACCTACTAGAATTATATATAGGCCTAAATTGTTAATAATAAACAATCTTAAAAATACTGAAAATCCGGCAAAGTTTTCCACTACACTCTAATATACACACCGTCAGTGGTCATATGTAGTTTTCTTGCAGCATGATTATGTTCCTTGGGCATGTTTCCAATAACTAAATCATCTTTGACAAAGACATAGCTTTGACATTTCGGATAATTCGTACAACTCCACCGAGTTTGGTGTTTGTTTTGGTAATGTCTGTAATATGTATATCCCTGATATAAAAGATTCGACTTCCCGTTTATCATCGTTATCATTACACCTGTAAAATTTTCATTTTACAAATTACCAATTATAATTTTATTAATTTATCCTACTAAAAATATTTGTAAACATAATTTAATAAATAATGTTTTTAACGTGAATAAGGATTTTTATTTTACTAGTTCACAAGAAATTAGCAGTCGAAATAAAGGTTCTAATCTCTAGATTAATATAAACCTAAATAAATTTTAAGTTTACATACCTGTAATACTTACGACTTTTAAACTAATTTAACAACAATGACACAACATATAATAGTTCCTAAATATACATCTATATTACCCACCCAATAGAGAATTCTATCTTATTTAGGCTCTGGCAAGAAGAAGGATTTATCTATAATAATAATAATAATAATTTCAAACAACTTCTTTTACCCATTAGGTGGAACGATAGTTTTATATACCAAATTCTTCTCAAAACGATTTCGTTTAACTTGCACATACATGCCATTGCTGGTTTGCACAAACATTTTTGGGGCATGCGAGTGGTCTCTTGGCGGTTTTATAATATTCAAGTACTCGTCCACGTACAAGCTGACGTAGCAGTGGTGGGTGTTGACGCATCTCCATCGATTCTCAATATTGGGAGTACGAGTATAGTAATGGTTGTGGTATTTCAAATAATTCCTTCCATTTACAGTGGTTATCATTTTAACTGAAAAAAGTGTATATTTAGGTTGGCTTTGTTTATATTTTCATAATTTCACGTTAAATTATATCAAATTTAGTATTTTGTGTATAGTTTTGTTAAAATTTGTTTTTGAAAAGTCAATTTTGTATGTTAATGAAACGATTAAATATATGCATTAATTGGGTACGTTAAGTACAATTTTTGTTTGTGTATGTTAGTTTATACGCGAATCATGTAAAAATTATATGACAGAAAAAAAATGTTTTTTGTGTGGTCGTACCTTGGAGTTTGATGTTAAATACAGTAGTAGCATACAATATTGAAATCTAATTAACACAAATTACTTTCTGACAACTACTGCATAGAATTAATTTTGACAAGCAAAAGGCAACAAACGTTTTTTGATGAGGAAGATATGGAGAAATGAAACCTATTTCTTGGTTAATTCTAAATGTATTTTTTGGTAAAATTTGTTGTAAAGTCAAAATAATATGATTTCATAAACAATAATAATACTACTACTAAACACGAGCATAGAGACCATCTTTAGTTCTATAATAGTTTCTTTTCATATGATTGTGGTCTGCCTGTCCTTCAAGTATGAGATAATTATCATCTATATGCAGGAACGCGGGGCACCTAGGCAGCGAGGTACAGTTCCATTTGTTATACCTTTTCATTTTTAGCCGTTTATAGAATGTATATCCACCGTATAGTACAAGAGTTTTGTTGTTTGTCATTGTTATAAGTCTAGCTAAAAGAAATAGAAAAATATAATATTAGAAAACTCGTGTGAAAGAGGTTAGATGTAGGTACGTGAAAAAAAAAACAATAAACGCTAAACTGTTTAAACTAAATTTTATTTATATAAACTAAACACGAGCGTAGAGACCACTTGAAGTTTTAAAATAGCTTCTTTTCATATGATTGTGGTCTGCCTGTCCTTCAATTATAAAAAAATTATCATCTATATGCAGGAACGCGGGGCATCTAGGCTGCGAGGTACAGTTCCATTTGTTATACCTTTTCATTTTTAGCCTTTTATAGAATGTATATCCTTCGTATAGTACAAGAGTTTTGTTGTTTGTCATTGTTATAAGTTTAGCTGAAAAAATGGAAATATAAAATATTATTAGCAATCTAGTGTAAAAGAGGATAGATATAGGTGAAAAAGATTATAAAAGCAATGGAATTGTGTCAATTGGTTAGCATATTCCTGCGACCGCTAGCCCTTCACGTGCGTCCATCAAAGCTCATACTTATTCTTCAGGGGCGAGCTACTCTCGCATCTCCCCGCCCGGTGACGCTGTAAAGACCATCACAGGTCAACAGCAGTATAGCCCATTCGAAGAAAAATGCTATCGGGGGCAGTTGCTTGAAAGCAACGACACGGCTTGAAAGCAACACTACTAGTATTCCTATAGCTAGTATAGGGTAAAACCGGGATAGATGCCCCACTTTTTGAAATATCCACCTAATTAGAAAACATATATTTTTTATAGGAATAATTTTTATTTATTTAGCTAGCTCAATCCTTTGTGATGAGTTACCTTTATTTTTTTTTAACAAATCAAATATAGATTTTGCAAAAAATAGCTTTTCGTGAAACATTAATTTTGAGGATAGATGCCTACCTATATGGATAGTTGCCCCACTATGAAAATGCTGGGGAGGATAGATGCCTGCAGAGTAAGGTAGGTGCACTTTATACCGATTAAATGAAAAAACCAAACCAATTGTTAAATAATTCTAATTTTAAAACAGCAATTTTGTTTCCAACAAACATAATCATAATAATGAAAAGTATAGTGTTTTTTAAAATCTTATAATTGCTTTTAAATTGTAATATCGCAAAAATAGGTAACCATTAAAACATTTAGTAAACATTTGTTTAACTAAAATATAAATTCTTAAGTTTCAACATCCATTATCATATTTTTTAAGTTAAATTTTACAACAAAATTACAATTCTTAATATTTTTTTGTTGTAAAACACTAATATTATAAATTAAAATATTATAATATCATAAATACTAACATCCAAATTGCACAATTATATATTTTTATATTAAAAAGAACAAAATATTTTTTTTAGTTATCTATTCTAATCATCTATTCTAATTCTCTAATTATGTCAAATAATAATTATTCGTTATTCCAATTTAATTAAAATTTAGCCAGATAGGGTTTTTATTTTTCCACATCTTGCGCAATAATTTCTGAAAAGTGTACAGGTTTCATGTAGCCAGTTCTGACACATTACACATTGAATCCAGTCGGATTGGGACTTCGTATTTTTATAGTTTTCGAAACATTCCAAAAATTCTAATGAAACAGTCTAACTTAGTTTTCAATTGTTTTTGCTTTCTTTCAGCCATATCTTTCTTGTGTTTAAAAAATGCTAATTTAATAAATACTTTTAAAAATATTTTAAAAATATATACCTAACTCCATATCCTGAGTATAAAGGGATAGATGCCCCTGAGGGCACCTATACCTCTTCGCCGCGGAGATATTTACTCAAATGTGCTAAACGCGTCCTCATTGCACGAATGTCCGTGAATAACTTTGGTGCGGGAAGACTGTGGCTCCTGCTTGTACAATTATTTTTTTGTCGCGAGTTCGGGAAGTTAGGTATTTTGAAAATGGGGCATCTATCCCGCTGCGGCATCTATCCCGGTTTTACCCTATACAAAAGATGGGAGTTTCAGATGGAAAGGAATGGTGACAAAGATAATGCTACTTGGTACTTACAGAATGCTCACGACGGCAGCTTCCTTGATCATTTCTTCCACTGATAACAGTATGTTTACTTATTTATTTGGTTTCGTTGCCTAGCCTTAGTCTTGAGAGACTTCGCGAAACTTTGCGGAATTACTTATGATTGCGCTTTATTTCTTCACTTAGCTGGGCCCCACTGATGGGCGCCAGTAAAAATATCTTAAACTTTTCTTATATAAAAAATGTTTCATTAAAATAAAATACAATTTTTATTAAAACTAGTTCTTAACTATAAGAGTGCTGGTAGTGGAATCGCCTTATCCCTAAGGTTGGTCGGCTTTAATACAAATTCGGGTGTCCCCACTCCTGTGGCTCGTCTCCCACAATGGTTTGTTTCTCATGGAGTTATTATATGAAATTCCCTCGAAGTCGGAAATCAGCGAGCCTATTGACATCGACATCCAAACGTTCATGTGCTCCAACATGTGCGGCTGGGTTCTCGTAATGCTTTTAAAGGACTTTCTCTCGGAGTCATAAATCTACCAAGGGGACCACATGCCGTCGGGCACTTGTTTTATATTTATTATCTTTTATTTAAACCATGTGTTACAACAATGTTAGACTAGGTTGACTCGTGTATGCATTAAATAGCTACATATATCTCTCTCAATATGTATATTTAATTTATTTTTGTATGTATATAATGTTATAATAGACAGATAGATATATATTTTTTGTAATTAATTTTTAAATATTTTTTTTGATCTAAATAAATTAAATTGTACAAAACCACGTTTTAACTAAATATTTTGAAAGATATATTTTCTTAAATGCAATAAAGAATATCTTTACTTTAAATGGTCTAAAAAAAGTTGACAAAATTTATGAGTTGTTATCCTCACGCAATCAAATCAATAATGTTTAAGAAAATACTTGTGCATTTTATACATCCTTTTACGTTTCTTTATTACAATTTTAGTTAATTTAAAGACAAAGGGAAAAGAAATAAAAAAAATTAGAGACTATTTTATTTATTTTCACTTAAGCAATTATACAAAAAATATTACAATTTACATGTTTTGACGTAATTGTAGTACAGTGAATTAACCCACAACAAGTATTACTAATCAGAACTAAGAACTTAACACAAGGTTCCCAGGATCCCTTTGGATACAGAGTGAAGATAAAAAACTAGAACCTTCCCTTCTAGCTGGCTTTGCCTTAAATTATTACTGCTTACATGTATTGACGTAATTATACTCTATAATATATTATCAATAATACCAATCCAGAAAATTTATATAAGCCACTTTTCAATTACTGCCGTTGATAAGTATCTATATAAATTTAATAAATCATCCATATGTCTATTTAATAATATAAATATATATATTAAATATAATATAAGTCTTAAATATCATAAAGTGATATTCCAAACTTAAGAAACAACAAATATTTTTCTTTAAAAAAATACAAAAAATATACGTAGCTTATTTAACTATAATTTCTATATTTGCTATAATAGAAATCTTTATACATAAGTCTTTACATATTTGCCACTGGCACACTTGTGTAGAGCTCTCTTCGCGTGCGAATGATGGGTAACACCTTCGATTATGTAATAGTTATCATCGACACACAAGTACGCCTTGCATCTCGGGAAAGTAGTACAGACCCACTTCTGCCCTTTTTTAACGTAGTAGCGATGGAAGAAAGTATAGCCGTCGTAGACCAGGCACTGCTTATCGCTTTCCATAGTTATTAGTACCGCTGAAAATCAACACTAATATTAATTTAATAAATTAATTTTATAGTCAAAAAAATCACATTCACGCTTGCATAAAAAAATATGAATTTTTTGCCTTTTATATACGAGTATCAGGGTAGGCAGGGGTACTTAATGCTAAGCTATAAGACAGTCTGTTTCACTAAGTGGCGGAGTTTAACACCGCAATGTGTCTAACAGAGCTGGGAAAACAATTTAATTATAATCATTCCCCTCTCCTGTGGATCGAACCGGTGACCACGAACGAATTATAATTCAATAAAACACCAATTTTGATTAAATAAATAATTTATTATATTCTTTTAAGCGGTTCAACATGAATATTAATTTTATTAAATAAAACACGACAAAATATATCTATGTATCTATATACTAATTAAGAGCTGAAGAGTTTGTTCGGTCGAACGCACTAATCTCAGGTACTGTTGGGTGACCACAGAAGCGAAGCCGATAGTTAAAACTAGTAAGCCCGGTTTCCACCGCGAGCAGAGCGGGCCCATTAAGGACTACGTTAATCTCGTAATAGTCTGTATACTATTTCACCAATAAATAGTCAGCCGGAAAAGACTGAGCGAGCAGAAAGAGTTGAAATGAACTTTCTCAGTTCTTGGAAGCGAAGCGAAACAATGACAAATTACAAAATCCATGTTGGTGGAATGTGAAACATATCTTTTTCTAAAATTCTCACACATTTCTCTTTCGCGGTAGAAACTGAGCCTAATATGCGTCTACGAGTATAGCGTAGAAGCACAAAGATAACAAGAAAAATCTACGAACAATAATATTTATTATTCTACGCATTCTAAGATATTTAACACCATTTATATGATTAAAATTGATAAGATAATTAATATATTTAACATTATTACTTTATATAAGTTTTAGAAAATATATTGCACATCTATAATTTGTATTTTACAAATTAGACAAAGTATGTGTGCACTAAATTGGAACTAGAATTTATTTAAAATATGCATATACTTAAGCTATGTAAGTTATATATTTTATATTTTAATTCTGATAAATTTTAATGTTACTCAGGTACTACTGGATGGCCCAGGGGGTAACGCTAGAGCTGCCAGAATTCTACTGTCCCAGAATTCATAAATACTACATTTATTTAATCAAAATTAAATGTGTACGCTTTAAAAATAAAATCTTGATTAAATAAATCAAATTTTGGAATTACATTTATTCAAGACAGTTTAAGTAATTTAATTTACGCAAAAAGAATATCAATCTTAAGTTCTACGTAGTTTAATCTTGGATCGGACACAAAAAGCTCTGATTGTTCCGTTTATGTCTGGGACATATCCCGGAAATGAAAACCTGGATCTGGCAACCCTAGACGAGACCAACGCTTAAAGTTAGTATAATATACCACAGAATATCACTAAGATAAGAGAAAATATCTACGACCACTTTTCAATACATATCTCAAACTGTATATATAATTTTGAGAATAACATTTATTTTTTTTACGTATCCTATGATTTTTTTATTTTTTTTTTAACACCATTTATATGATTAAATATGATAAGATAATTAAGACATTTATTTTAACATTATCACTTTATATAAGTTATAGAAAAAATATTTTACATTTATATTATGCATAAATTGGACATAGAATGTGTGCACGAAATCCTTTTACAAAAGTTCATTTATTTAAAATATACACATACTTAAGTTAAGGTATGTGATAATTTAATTTCCAAAAATTTTATATTATTTTAATTTTTTATAGTTTTGTTTAACGCACTAACCTCAGGTACTACTAGGTGATTACTCGGGCGAGGCCGATGGATAAAACTAGTATAGTAGGTATACAAATACACCGGAGAATATCACTAAGAAAACATGAAAAAGCTACGAGCGCTTGACAAACAATTGTCCCAAATTTTAAGCGTAATTTCGAGAATAACATTTATTTTTCCACTTATGATATTTAACACCATTTATATTATTAAATTTAATAAGACAATTAACACATTTAAACATTGTTACTTTATATAAGTTATAGAAAATATATGTCACATTTATATTTTGCATTTTACAAATCTGATGTAGAATATGTGCACAAGTAAATCTTTCTACAAAATTTCAATTTATCTAAAATATTTATTATACTTAAACTATACAAGTGATAGTAAGATATTTAAATTTCCAAAAATTTTATTTTAAACGTGATGAATTCTCAATTTTTAATTTATTACATATTAATATATTTTTTTAAGTACACAATTATTTTTAATAAATATTTAAGATTCGCAACTACACACCTACATAGTTAATAGGTGGATATATAGAGTATTAATTATTAAATTTTCAATGAAATAACAAAACCTTTTTTAATTACAATTTTACGATTCACAGTCTGTTCGGTGGCGCAACTCAACCCCGTTCTTTGTCATCTTACCAGAGTGTAGAAATAGAAATAATTCAATCCACCGACTGAGAATCGAACTGACAACCATCGCGTTTACAGTGTTACGCTGTGCCGTTGGAATGCGACCCGAAGGCCCCAATTTAACTAACTTGAGTATCGCTGTATAATTTGTCTACATATTTTTGAATAAAATTTAAATGTCAATCGACTCTACTCAAAGTCATTTAAGATTTTTTTTTCTCTCTATACTTTCGGGAGTTCTCTCGCCATAACTTTCTTTGCTGCTCTTTCTCTTCTTCAGTCATTTCAATTATGGACCTTACTCTGTTCTCAGCTTTCATTCTATGGTAATATTCTTGATCCTTTACTTTCTTTTTTGCTTTTTGTTCTGGTGTCATGTTAAGCAAAAATTTGCGTTTCCTTGCGTTAGTCATTTCTCGGGCTCTTTTAGCCGACATCTCTCGGAGTAACTTCAGTTGGGACTTCCAATCGTCGGCTTCTTTTGGCACTTTACTTTCTTTTCTCTTCTTGTATTCGTTGAGTAGTTTTTCATATGTTGAAGAACGGACTAAAATCAAAATTTTGCTTATGTAAGCACGTTGTTCATATTATATACTGTATTGTATTGTTGGAATGATACTATTATAGAACTACTCTTATAATACAAAAAGTGAAACGACGTAAAGTGACACGACGACGGACTAAATGAATTGAAACGCAACTCACTTTAATATCAATATATTTTAATTTAGATTGTATTGAATAAAAATATTTTATTTTTTAAATAAAATTTTATTTTCATAAATTTAGAGGTTATATAACATAGTATATTATACAATATTCATGTATATGAAATGATGTTATACATAAATACTAAAATAAAAAATAAAATATTTATTATAGGTTTGAAGTGAATAACAATAAACAAAATTTCAATTACATTAAGGTAAATTTAAATCTACACAGTTTCTATTTCGTATGAAAAGTTACATTAAAGTTTTTATTAACTATATCTTTGTATTGGCGCCCAGTTTTAGCATTATTAGAATAATTTTTCATATCTGGCCATAGTTTGTACAATGTAAACATTTTTGCGAAACTAAGATTACCGCCTAAGTAAATTTTATTCGATGGTTTATTAGTATGCTTAATCATTTTTAGTGATCTGACGTGAGAGCAAACCGACATTACCATTTCATTATCAATTATTCTCTTATGATTGCTGTGACGTCCGCGCATATCTTTTTTTACACTATTGCTCTCATATTTGAGTCAAGCCGTATTTACTAAAGAGCGACTTATGCGCAATGTATTTACAAACATCATTTTACAAACATTTATCTTAGAATTTATGTGTCACTATCTTTTTTTACAGATATGTAATACCTATATGTATATTGTCTATTATTTCTCAACTTCGTATGCAACGTAGTTCTCAATTTATTATGTTTCTTTGTGTGATGAATTATGAAAAGCCATTGCTTTTCCCTGTCACCCAGTTCCCAAAATTTCTTAAAGAAATCCTTACGTTCGTCTTCTGAAATTTTATCACCACACTTATATTTACAATCACATACATTCCCCATAACCTTTTCACTGACTATTCGTCCACTCCTTGCAACGTGTGTTTTACCGAGGTTTACGAGTTTCTTTCGTTTAGAATCCTTCCAATGTTCGGGGTTTAATGGCCGGTCTGTCACCTCATTATATTAGGTACTGAAGAATGTTCAACAGATAGTCCATCTAACGTTTTCGTTGGAGGTGAAATATCGTAATTTTTACCAGTTGAAGATACATTACTCTCATCAGAATTATAATCTTCATAATTTGGTAATATAACCTTAACTGTGTCAGATGGATTCTTAAAACGACCAATGTTTAAGAAGACATTGTCCCAATCATCTTTAAATTCTTCCATGATATTAGATTTATATGTTGAGGATAGCTTATCTAAGAAGACAATTTAATATATTTAATAAAAGCAAACAAAAATATTTCTTACGCGCACTAAAGTAACAAATAAAATAGGAGAACACAAACAAACATTCAAATGGTTACTATTTTATTATTAAAGACAAACAAAATATACATTACCTTAATGAGGAAAGAGAGATTTATATGTGTGTTCACAATACAATTTATTAGGGATCTATTTAATTAGGAAACAAATAGTACATTAAATATTAACTTATAACACACATTTTTACACATACCAATGAAGTTTACACATATTAAATCAGAATAATATCTTTGTTCAATTTAATTTTATCACTTTTTCATGTCCCTAAAATATATGAATTTATTCTTAACTTGTTTTATGTGTGGAAATGGATGATTGTGATGCCCCTCGACTTTAACGACAAATTCTTCGTTTTTGTCCAATATAGCATAAACTTTACACCCCCTCTGCCGAGATGAGCACCGCCATCTTTTCCGCTTTGTCGTTGCGCTGTGATATGACTTGTGGAACATGTAGTCTTCGATCATTAGTCGTTGGGTTCCATTGAACATTGTTATGAAGCTAGCTGCAAATAAGTGTCACTAATAATAATATGATATATGTTATAAACATAGTTATTAAATAAAAATATGCGCTGAAAATTTACGTAGAAAAATTATTTTGGTGTACACTTAAGAAAATAAACACAAATTGAATAATTTTGTAATAATATCTAATACTGTTTGATTTTTTTTATTATTGTTAAAGGAATCCTTCTGTCTCCATCATTGGTCAAAATAGGAAATTCCATTTATATAGGTAGTTGTTTTTTACCTTTTTGTTTAGAAGTTGATTATCAGGTTATTTGCCGAGTCGATTTATTAGTTTGTATTTAATATAAACCCACTACAAGGGAGATGGCATGAAAGGAATGTTTTTGTTATAGAGGCTCTAGTAAATGAGTAAGGTAATATTTTGAACAGGTTGGAGTTAAATGAGACGCTTCTATTATTTTACTATTAAAATAAAATAAAATAATTATTCATTCTTGCTTCTTAGTTAAATATTTATTTTCAGTCTTCAAAAATATGTGTCACTTTCGTTAATATTGACTGCCTTTGCCATTAAGCCTGTATTGAAGGGACACGTTTATGAAAAGGACTTTACACAATTAGTATAAAAATCGTGATTAACTAAGCTACACTTTTATCATATAAAGGAAGTATGTATACAATACCTTTCTGGGTATGTTTACAATCATTATCATTAGTTTAACTAATTTTCCACAACGGCATTTTTTTATCTGTAATGACAATAAATTTATGAAGTCATGAAAGGGCATTCTTATCAGTGTTTTATGTCCGTTTTATAAATATTATACATAAATTTTTACATGTATAAAATTAGTAGTCAGTAGATAAAACTAATACCTAATGAGTAAATAATCAATTCACACTATTTAACAAAACAATTCGCGAAAATAAGAAAAAAAAATGCTTTTCTATAGCAGTATAAGCATTCGCACGCTGTCATCATCTATAAAGTGACAAGAGCGTGAACTTAGGTACAATTATATGTGCGTCAGGGTTGTCATACAAGAAAAAATGTGATCTGATTTTTTAATTGTAGATGTATTTTAAAAGGTCTCTTTCAATACGTGTCCCTTTTATGGCACCTATCCTCTACATAAATAAATCAAAATGCATACGAAAAAAATTGAAAATCCATTCATAATTTTCCTACAAAATTATATATCTACAAAAACAAACAAACATACATTCGAACTCATAGCCTCCTTTCATTTATATAAATCATCGTTGTTTTCTGGTCTTAACCACTCGCATGTAAGTGCCTAACGGAGTCAATTTATACTTCGGTGGTTCATGATTATGTATACCCGCAACTTGTATAACAGCTTTCTCGTTTTCCGTCACCACCACAAACGCCTTACAGTTCCGAGCTTTCCTTGATGAGCACCGCCATCTCATCCCACGACTGTGTTTGACTTCCTTCATTTTGTGGTACGAAAATTTGTTAATCATTAATAGAGTTGTTCCATTTATTAAATGTATGTACTGGGCTTCTGCAAAGAAATATATAATATATCATATACTAAATTAATATAGGTATAGTTAAAAAATGCTGCTGTTTCACGCTGTGTCCCGCGCACTGCAGTTTAGGCAGAGAGAACCTAGTGTTAAGACACTCCATTCACAATTTCTGCCAAATTATGGGGACGTTGCGTATTAAGTAGCAGAACTCGACGCCGCGCTTTGCGTCTACACCAAAGCGAAGAAAAGAAAATATAAATTTAAAAAAAAAATTTTCTTTGAATGGGGGTCGAACCTTCAACCAGTCGCTTTTACAGTCAAATACTTGTGCCCCTGCGGCACAATTGGCCTCATATAGGTCTTGCTATAGGTATAGTCAAAAACAAACACAAGATAAACAATAAAATATATAATGAAAATCATATATCAATTTAAATATTTTGGATGTCATTCATTAATTTAAGTATAACATAGCCTAATTAAACCGAATTATAGTTATAATAACTTTTAAGTATGTTTTTATTTAAGCCGAGTGCTACCTAAATGAGCTGAAAAATTCACAGTCTGGTGATTTCACACATTGAATATATAACAAAAATATTAAATGAACTGATTATCTATTACTCTTGATATTATATAAAATAAAATATTGTCGTTTCGTTAGAATAAACACAATTGTAAAATAATATTCCTACTGATATAGATGTCTACGAAAATTCATTTACGAGTCAGCTAAAATAATTGTAATATATTTGTATCATGCCACGAAGGTTAACCAGCGTCGGCATTGAACAAAACCAATTTCTCAAAATCTTTAATTATTCAATAATTTTAATAATCATTTAGGAAACATTATAATTGACAAGAAATACTTCTTTACCATTTCTACGAAAAAAAACCAAGCATGTCATATAAGAAATTACTGGTAGAAGTGATCCAAACAAAGTTATTACATATCTAAAAAAAAACATTTTGTCTATACAAATAGTGTAGTTTAACAAAAAAAGAAAACATTTAATAATAACGAATACTTTAAAAATTAAAAGACGCTTTTATTTACTGCCGAGTGTAATGAGCACAAACTCGATATATTTACTGTTAGACAGTCCAAGGTTCCAACAGCCATTTTCCAATTCCATCATCACACCAGCTCGATGGTATCAAAATATATTGTATTATTATTAAATACACATATAATAGTCAAGTTTCATGATGATACAACAATTAGAAGTGCTTCTAGCTCGACCTAATAAAAGCGTGACAATTGAGAAGACAAATCAAAAATCCAATCACACTCTATAGAATCCAGCACTGGTTTCTTTAAAGACAGGATGGTCGTGGTTATGGAAACCACCCACCCTGAAAACAGTCTGCTCATCTTCCGACGTCACCACGAAAGCTTTGCATTTCATCTTCTTCCGTTGGGAGCACTGCCATCTTATACCACCATCGTATTTGACACCAGCTATTTTGTGGTACGAGTACTTGTTTATTATTAATAATATTGTCCCATTTACCGTTGTTATGAAATGTGGATCTGGTGAAGGAGAACAAATCTTATTTGTCATTGTAAAAAACAAACTTTTATATAAAAGAATAAAAGAGAAATTATTGATTGTAGGTGTATCTTAAAAATAAAAAAATATATGTCAATAAAATATTTAAAAAAATCAATGAAGTAGCAAAGTAGGAATTGGATAGTGTGCACAATTATTAGAAATGGTGATTAAAAAAAAAGAATAGAGAAAATTTTAGTAGATAATTTTATGATTAAAAACTCTGTCCTATATTTTGTTATGTAATTGTATATAAAATAATTTAAAAAAAACTGAAATTTGACCTTGAATAATTTTTTTTGCACACATGTGGGATCCACTCTCATATTTTATTTGTAATAGCGTACCCAAGATCTCTATGTAGTACCTGTCTATATCCAAAATTTATTCGAATTAACAAAGTAAATAAATCTTTCCTAATTCTAAATCCTAAAAGCGAAGAAATGGAAATAAATACAAACGTAAATAAATATTTCACTTATTTAGGGGTGGCGATTTGAAGATTTTCCCATACAAACTTTTAACCCCTTATTTCAACAACACCTAAACCCTTAGGGGGTGAATTCTAGAAAACCCTGAAACACATGTTCAATTAAATATTTTTAAGAGTCTAAATTTAAAATTTTATAATAATCGGTGGCGTTTTAAAATTTTTTTCATACAAACTTTCAACCCCTCATTTGCACCCTTAGGGGGAGAATTCTAGAAAACGATGAAACACGTGTTCAATTAAATAGTTTTAAAAATCTAAATTTCAAATTTTATAAAAATCGGTGCCGATTTAATTTTTTTTCCATACAATCTTTCAAACCCTATCTCACCCCTTTAGGGTTAAAATTTTGCAAAATCCCTTCTTAGTGGATGTCCAGATTACGAAAGTAAACATCTGTCCAAATTCCACGTTTCTACCATCTGCGGTTACGGCTGTGCGTGCGTCTTACCTCAGTCAGTGAGGACAAGTCCTTTTATATATATAGATTAATCTCTTATTGCTTATATTTTCTCATTGTATCTATTATTTATCATCTATTTAATTTTTTATAGAAAATAAAAAAAATAATAAAATTAAAAAACAAAATAATCATATATATAACTCTTTATTAATTTTTTTGTAACTATTTAAATAACTATAAGACATCAACATAAGTACAAATTATTAATTAAAAAAATATTATTAAATAAATTTTATGTAAGAAGATAAATAATAAAAATAAATTGTATTTTAATGACTACATATATACTGAGCATAAGCTATCTATTTTCTGCAGAAAGTAGCCTTTACTTCCTCGAATTTTCAAGGAACAAACCACTATGACAGCATTGTGGAGATCAAAGTGTTTATCTCTCAGCATTCTTTGGTCTAAATATGTAAAAAGAGATGAGCGAAATTAAAAAAAGTTTTTTTTTGTATCCCGCATGTATATATTTTAAGTTAATTTATGTTTGTTTTTCGTTTTGTGATTTAGTTAATTAATTGCAATATGGTGTAATAAAGTATTAAAATAAATAATAAATAAATATTTTCTAGAATAACCTAACCTAGATAAGACATTCCATTCCCCATTTTTGAAACATTCGTGTTGATTGGCTGAACTCGACACCGCGCTCGATCTTCATATCAGATCAATGAAATGAACATGTTTCATTCCTCTAATGCGAATCGAACCCACAACCATGGTGTTCAAAGTCATATCCTGTACTCTTGCACTGTACTGTACCGTTGCGCCAAGACAGCATTAGCATTCTACACATAAAATACGCTGATGCCTACTGATAACAGATGCATAGCTATGCGAAATCACACACTATTATCAACTTTGGTACTGTTTTTAATTAAAATACTTGCTGTGAATTTTCATGCATAAAGTTAATTTCCATTTTTAAGTAAATAACGTTCATAAGTCTAATTAATAAAAACTGTAATATATTCTAATAAATACTTAAAAAAATATTTAAAAAATGCTTATAATTTAAATATTTGCCAGTTACCATACTAACCGGTGTAACAGTATAAAAAACATATATATTTAATATAACATAAAATAATACTTATAGTTATATTTTATAAAATAACCCATTAATTTCCTTATATTCGGGTGGATGATGATTGTGGTAATTATTAGATAACCGCATACACCCTGTATCTTCGCATAGCACGAAGTAGGCGCGACACCCTTTCATTTTAAGCGAGCACCTCCACCGCGTGCCTCCCGACACCGTCTGGTGGTAAGT
>JAEBDU010013318.1:0-38202 GCA_016802625.1 Heliconius numata
ATCTAGGTATAATATAAATCTTTAATACACTGTAATAATAGACGATAAGATGGTATTAATAGTAGTTGGTCGGAACTCGCGCTAGAATTTATGATAGCATTTCTAAGAACATTTAAACTATTAATTGCTACACTCAAGAAAAATGTCCGGGATATTATCTTTCTGGAGAAATTCTTCGTGTGGATTTTACAAATAGAACCAATGTGCAGTGTTACGTGAAGATTGCTGACAAGGAAATTGCTAAAGTGTCATTTTTGTTCGTTGGATATGGAATTCGATTTATTTCTTTAATGGTGATATTGTTATATATGACATTGTCATTCGGGCGAGGCAAAGCGTGGCGTTAAATTACGCTACCTCTCGAATTCCGGTGAAAAGCAGAGAAAGGTGTGTTTTGACACTAGGTTCTGCTTACTTGTGGTAATCATGATTTGTTTGACTTAACGCACATAGCATGGTAGACAGAGAGAACCTGGGGACCTAGTATTAACACACTCCATTCGCATTAAGACACTACCGTCCCACATTTTCCGCCACCTTCTGGCGGCATTGCGTGTTGAGTTCCTTGTCTGGCTCTACTTCTTCAAACTGCCATTTGCATAAAATGTTACACATTATAGCAACTAAATACTTTAAAAAATATATAAAATACTTTATAACGTACTTTCAACACAGTACTATTATATATGTATGGAAAAAAAAGTATCAAATTAAATAATAAAGATCTTAGTAGAGCCGAAAGAGTCAAAATTAGGGAAGTGGTGGAGATAATGAATGTCGCCGCAGGTGTTACAGCAACCTCTCTCATAGGGGGAACTAGGTCATTTCATGCTAGATTATCGAGTGCTTGTAAATTTTCATATAAGGTACCAACTAATATAAACAATTTGGTACCATCACGTTCAGTTCACCTAGCACTGTCTTTGTGGCACAGTGAAGAAGTTTGAGGCAGATACGAGATACTCGTAGTTGTATATTAAATCCCTATTCAGAGAAATGGTTATATTTTAAAATATTTATTGCTCCCTTCTTAGGCTAGACATAGTGTATGGCTCTTACAATCTCTAGAACAAGAAAATAATGATGAACAGAGTGTTTCGACACCAGGTTCTGCTGTCTTGAAACCCGTAAAAAATGCGTTAAGATAAAAAAAGTAATTTAACAACCTAACTTGAGGTACATTTGGCTTTTATGTCAGCTACCTCGAAGTTTGCTGGGTTTTAAGGTGTCTACATTTAGGTACGTGTTTGTTAGACAGTTGACCCAAATTTTAAAAACTTTTGTCGGCTTTAGTGAAATTTTATGATAAAACAGTTATTATGCGAAGTTGTTAGTATTAATAGAGAAGGTTGCCTTCATAAATAATTTATGATTAGATTTTTATTATAAAGAATGTTTATAATTATAAAATATTATCATTTATCTGGTTTCATTAGACATATAGTGAACAAATTCTCTGTTTTAATGAATGCGGAAACTTGGTTAATTTTAAGAAAAAAAATCTATGTACGCCGCAAAATGAGGAAGTTTTATGAACATAACAATAGTAATGACTATAAATTTACATATGAGTATGATATTTTCTTGTTAACTTAATGGCTACTTCATAATTTAAAATTTATGAAGCTTTACTAAGTAAGTTCTGATATAATGGCGTCTAATGTTATTTTATATACATATATATTTTTTACTTCATGTTGTATAATGTTAATATACTCTGCTTTCCGCTTTTTGTCCAATTTTCGAGACATTGCATGTTGAGTAGCGGAACTTAACGCCGTGGCATGTCTTCTTACCAGAGAGAGAAAATGAGAATAATTCATGGCTTGAAGTAGTCAAGGGTAGTCCTTTCAATAAAAAAAGATTCATCAAAATTGGTAGGAGTTATTCGTCCATTTGTAGCGCACATACTTAATGCAAATTTAAGACTTACGTGAATTTCTCATGTATACCACTGGACCAAATTACAAGAAACGTACGGCCGGACGAACTAGCACTAGCTTTCAAATAACAAAGAAATCATGAAAATCAGTTCATCCAGTCGAACCATCGAACCTCCTCCTTTTACAGAAGTCGGTTAAAAAGAAAACATAGACATATTTTAAGAGAGAACCTAAAAATAGTACAAAAGCTGCAATAAGAGTGGAGAGTAAACATAATTAACACGAAGGTCCAGATAGAAACACATTACGTTGTTAAAGAGGCCATTAGGCCGTCTTTTCTTTATAGTAGCCGTGCTCTTGATAAAAATGTTAAATGTCTATTATTGTAGAAATCTTAATTTTTAGGGTTCCGTGCCTCAAAAGGAAAAAACAGAAATTTTAGAGGATCACCTTGTTTAAAATATTAAGCTGAAATTAATATGAAATATTCAAGTCTTCCCTAATTCTCTCCACCACACTCGATCCTCAGCTTATGCCTATGTCCAACAGTGGACAAAAGATGGCTGTTGATGATGATTCAAATCTGCGGTCCCTTAAAGCACAAGAAATAAATCATGTATGCATCGTTTTTATTGCATTTTGTATGAAGTTCGAGTTCTTAGACCTGGCATCTCTAACAATCGAGGAGGTGATTCATTGTAGGTATTTGCACACGACGCTTGAATGATGATATTGTATATAAGTTTCCTGTTTTTTCCAAAGTAAATGCATAGAGTTTAATGCTCTATTTCTTGCCGCACTCCACTCTCTCCGCGAGCGTCTATCATGTAAATGAAGGATCATAAACTGTTTGTGAAAGCTTATTTGAATAAAGAGGTAACTTAAATATTTCAAGTGGCTGAATTATGGCTCTCGTAAATCTTCTGCCAGAAAATTTCTGCGAGAAACTAGTATAATATAGGGTGTGTAAAAGTTCTCTAAGAATAAAATGTATAAAACATATATTAAGTATACGTTTTTTAATGGGTGTATCATGAACGGTTTGGTGAAGTTAGTATACTCGTATTTTTCTTAAGTAATCTATTATTAATAATATTGTAAAGCTGAAAAATAAAAATAAAAGTGAAAGATGCTTCGGGTACTTAAAATGTAACTTAAATTATTTCCATATGACTACCCGAAAGAATCTGGAGGTAAACGCTAGTATTTTATCATAGACCATAGAAAGCTTAGCAGTCTTTAAAATCAATTATGACTAATAAATAAATATATAAATCGATATTCCCTTTAACACTTTTAAACCAAACAATGATTTTCATATAAAAATCAAATTAAGAGGCCTATGGTAATTAAAACTTCAAAAGCTTAAAAAAATAAAAGAAAGCTCTTTAGAGTAAAATAACTGTAGAGTTGTTTACATTACTTCATCAAACTAAAAGTAATACTTCATCGTCATAACTAACAAGTAGTGACCTAGTGACCTAGTTTTACACTTTGAACAAAAATCACTTTTCAAATGAAAAAAAGCGAAATCAATTCGTATAGAAAATCTATGAAATATTTCAAGCACGTCTAAAACGTATAGTGCCCAATTGGACGGGTATTGGTTGGGTTGAAAATTTTATTCGGACTCGATGTGTCATTCAGTAAAGATATTATATTATTTTTAATAGCAACACTGTAGATACCACATATGGTATCTACAGTGGTAAGCTTAACCTAGTGTTAAGACACTCTTTCCTACTATACATCTATTTTCGGAACATTGAGTTGGTAAAATTCTACGCTGCGATGTCCTGTTACTAGAGCGAGGAAATTTAAATAATTTATTTTTTCGAGTGAAAATCAAATAAGTAAAGCGTAAAGACATAAACATTAATATAATTTTTTTAACATAAAATTATATTAATGTTTATAGCTTTACGCTGTATTCCATATAACAGGGTAGACAGTGAATACTGAGTTTTAAAACACTCAGTTCTCCGCCTAATTTTCGAGATACTGTGTGTTGAGAAGAGGAATTCAACGTTCAGCTTTCTCTTGAACCAGAGCAAGAATATGAAAAAAAATATTTTGCCACGTGGAAATTGAACCCACCACACTCGTGTCTTCAGTCAGTTGCTGTGTCGCTGCGCTACGACGACCGCAAATAAGCAATTTTAAAATGGAAAATGTATAATAATCATATAATTGCTAGGTGATGATAAACTGGTAGGTGGCATGACTGAGGCCATTAGTCGAGACTCGAGACCGCGCCCTCGTACGCCTGGAAATTATTTCATTTTAATTTACATTTGAATAGACGGTTTCCAGTAATCTGTTAAATATATATATAAAAAAATATGTTTGTCACGTTAAAATGACGCGTTTTAGTGATATGGGAAATTTATATCATTAGATTACGTACGCCACTCAACACGTAATGCCTCCAGAATTTGGTGGAAATCGAGGAACGGAGTGTCTTAACACTAGGTTTCTCTATTTATTCTGTTATATGCGGGATACACCGTGAAGCTAAAGAAAGATATGTATAGATATAATAAGAAGTGATTACATCACGATTGATCAAACGAAATCGGCGAAGCTATTTATTAAACGGCCGGAGCTGGCATTAAGCGAAATAAGAAAGAATTTCCTTTATTAATAATAAGAAAGTTCCGAACATTTGTAAGGGATGTCGAGTTATTTTATCGATAATATTGATTTTTTAATTTATTACTTTTATCATATTTTTTAGGCTTCCCTACTTAAAAATATAAAATCGGAACCTTTATGGTCCCTTGAAATATAAAAAAATATATGCATCGATTTTCCCTTAAAAGACGTGAAAATAAAAAAAAAAAATATCATCATTTTACATATAAATGTAATTAAAGTCCTAGTTATTATAAAGGTGAACGTCAAGCACCGTGTAAACAAGGATGTTTGGTTTAGACTAAAAAGCAAGAAACAAATGTCAAATGTATAGTTTTTTTTTCAGTATTTATCGACATTTCACGTCATCACCTACCATCACTACAAAGTAAAGAAAGGAGTCATAAAATAACGTTGAGTTTATGAGGGGGTGCGGGTGTGAGGCGCGCGGGTAACGGGATGTATCCAGGGGAGAGGGGGGTAAACGTTGTGAAACTTTCAGCTATCTACGCCTTTCGACTATCTTGTTCTTGCGGACTTTCTAACTAATGCTTGGTTGGTTGTATGTTAAAATTGTTTAAATTTACTATATATTATGTAAATAATTGTAAATATGAATAATTCTACTATAAATTGTATATTATTGTTATTATTATATTACAACACTAGCTAAACTATACGAATATTTATTTAAGTGTATTTGAGAAAAAAAATACTTAAAAGCACCCCACGCTTTTTTTACATTGTAATATATTTTTGTAAAAACGGAACCCTCTATAGGAGCAATTTGTTGTACGTCTGTCTTTTTGTCAAGACCATTTGTCTTGAGATCGCATAAAGATATTAAGCTGAAATTAATATCAAACGTATATGGTCTCTTGAAGCCCAGAAAATCCAAAAATCAAAAGAGATTTAGGATGAAATAAATAAGGTATAATTTTAAACAGGTTAAATGTGTGTGTGAAAGTGGTGGACGTACTAAATATATAAAAATATAATAAAGGGAAACGGTAAATTTACTCCAAATCTAAGGCTAAGTAATGCCTAAACGTGTTTTTTTTTTCACTAATATGAAACATCTAAATCTTACTTAGACATGTTATCAACTGTCCCACAAAGACCTCTTGAAATATATATGAAACTTCCATTTTCATTTCTATTCTATATTTTTATAAAAGCCCCGCTAGACAGCCGACAGGACGGAAGCCGTTAAAGAAAATTATAGTTACGTTCTTTTGTTGATCCTTATCGTAGAGTAAACAGGTTTTAGGTTTATTTTATTTAAAAATAAAATAAAAGGTCACATAATAATACTGAATACCAATGTATTTGCTATCGCGGGTGGTGGGTTCTTCACCTTGGTAACCAGATCATGACCGGCGTTGAGTTTCGCCATTCAACATGCAGTTTCTCGAAAACTAACCGAACAATGGAGAGAGAGAGAGAGAGAGTAGCACTAATATTTCTCTGTCTACCCTGCTATACGCAGGATGCAGCTAAAAAAATGTTAGGTAATAAATAAACGTCAAATATAGTTATTGCATTATTCGAGCAACTTCAACCTCTATTAATCTTGTTTTAGCACATTCTATATATCACCGGGATGACCGCGTTATTTATTATCGTCATATCTGCTATGAATGTCCATAGTAAATTATAAATAAATATATGGATTTGAGTAAATAATTGTTTTCTTATTTCTAACAATCTCAGATATTTTATGAGGTAACTTAATGCTAAATCATTTTTTTTGCAATTTAAAAATATTCTGGCATTATCATCACTCCAGATGGACTTAGGTCTACGTCAATCGATCGTGCGCTGCCCCTTGTCTTGACCAAGTCGTAGGTCCACCTGGTGGTGGGCCTGCAACCCAAATAGGCATGGCGTTATCCAACTTAAATAAAATTTTAGCTCACGCTTATTGCAAAGAAAACGAAATGTTTTAACACTAGACTCTACCTACCTACCCTGTTATATAGCCACAAGTGACATAAAAGGTTATATATATTAATTAATTACCTCTAAATTAAAACAAAATACCCTGAACATAGCATAAAAGCGTAGTAATAATAAATAACGTTGTTCGAGACGGTGAGAGCGGCGCAACTGCAGCGTGCCAAGGCCGACCGCCGCGGTCAATACGTATGTAGTGTATGTAGGTACATACCCTATGTACAAACTACAGACAGTTAGTTCCAGAGCTAGTGTACATTTTATAGGGGGGAAACCATCGAATGTAACTGGGAAATGTGTATTCTTATGTATTTTTTAATTTCATGCTATAGCAAAGTGGAAGTTCTCAACGCTGCAGTCAGAGCAAGGAAATGAAAATAATTGATCGCCTCTAGTGGGGGTCGAATCCGCAACCATCGCACTTATAGTCATAATTATTTTAAATATTTGAAAAATAGATTATTTTTACTGAACAATGAGATTAAAATATATCAAAGATAGATAAAGAATAATTTAATCTATGAAAATATATAAATTGCTATAAAACGGGCGCTATTGTGACATACTTGAAAAAAAAAAACTGTTGGCGATAAATACTTTTGTTATCAGAAAGTTACAAAATACAATCGAATTGATCACCTCATTTTCTTACAGAAGTCGGTTAAAAATGCGGTAGAATCCAATTCTGTCATTCAATCCGCAATGAGTTTTAAGTTGGATGCAATAAGTGAGTAGTGACTAAACACAACCTAGTGACTAAACACAAGATTCTATTTTATTTATACAAAATAATTAAAATTTTATTACTTTATAACCTGTAAATATAAGTATCAAATCCAGATATATATTCGCATCAAAGGGTAAACAGAGTTAATGCCTCCACACCTGCAGCATCCCCTTCCCCTTTACTTACCCGCCCCCCTCTATTACCCCCCCCCCCACTGCGGGCGCCGTGAATGAAAGTTAAAGCTTTGTTCTACAAGTGTACTTATACTTTTTTGTCTATACAATTTATGAATTTTGTGTAATTTCGGATGCTATTTAACTATAGAGGCCGTTGTGGTTGTTTAATTGTATATGTGACGGTTCTGGGTTCTATTCCCACTCGGGGGATTGAAGTATTGTCATTTGCTTACTTTGGTAACAAAATGAAGCGCGATATTAAGTTTCGCCATTCAATGTGTTGATATTTTGGCGGTGTGTGGGGAACAGAGTGTCTTGACACTAGGTTCCTTCTGCCATCACTGCTATAGGTAACTTAAAAATAGAGAAGGGGCTTTTTTTTACAATTTACGCCTGTTGTCGTGTGCTATTCACAATTTAGCTGCAATATAGCCGCGTTGAATAACAATAGCCACTCGTATAAAACGTTTGTTTTTCTTCACTGCGCATGTTATTTTTCTTAAGAGACGGATTTACTTTTGTTCTCAAAAGATTTGACCTCGATTATTCTTCGTTTGAAAATAAATAATATGTGAATTTATAATTTCATTTGTAAATAGCTAAAATGGTTAAAAAACTTAAGGCAGTAGACTCGCTAGTGGTGAGGGACTGACTGACTCAGATTGTAAGCATCTTACTTGTAGGCTCGAACCCCATTCGGGAGAATGGTTATATTTAAAGTATTTCCATTTCTCCACGATCTTCTCCAGAAAGTGGGGACGGGAAAGGGCGTGATGCTGCTTTTTTTATATAAGAAAACAAATTTCACTCTGAAAAATTGAATAATCTTAACAGTTTTAATAATAAAAAAACATCAAGGCCTGCACGAGCTACAGTCCTATGATCGCTTAACACTTTCTTTGACGATTACCATACATTAGTTTAACAGTTATGTAACCCTAGCCCGAGGAAAAAACATATACATACATACACTATATTTATGTATGTATGTACCTATTCGATATTTTAGTCAAATGCCACGTTCACCTTTTCAGGTTGAAAACTTGGCGCAGCGCCGGTTCAGAGGTGCTGCTTGCTCACGTGAATAAGTTCATATATGAAGAATATTAATATATAAAAAAATATTAAACGAAAATAATGATTTTCAGTAAAATTAATTTCTTTATTCATATATCTCTAAATAATAATATGAGAATAAATATCTAATGCTACGTATGATTTTCTCCAGCTTCATGTTGTCGAATGGGAATCGAACCCACAACCCAGGAGGTGCAGGTGGCACAGCGTCTGACCGCTCGCTCTGATAACAAGACAAAAAGCGGCGTTGGGGTGCGTTCAGAACGAAGTGTAGCCCATGGGGCCTAGTCTCCATGTGCCTGCCTTATTATATACGGAATATAGCATAAAGCTATGAAAAACACCGTCCTGCAGTGAAACACTGTGTCACAAAGTTCATTAAATGCAAATTTTAAATTCATACTAAGTGTATTTCCGTGTTAGAAAATAGCCGGAACTCTGCGAGGTGCCAAAGACCGGCGCGAAATGCATTTGAAATTTAAATTATACAAACTCAATTTGATTTATAAAGTGCTTGTCATTTTATTTATATAGCATTTTTTAAAGCTTAATATTGACTAGATTCTTCTACCTGCGACTTCGTCTATGTGATCAAATGGAAATAGCTAAGCTAACAAATAAAAATATTTTAAAATATAAACATCAATTTGTAATCTATTTCATAATAATCTATTTCATTAGACACTAAAAAAGGAAAAAAAAAAAAAAATTGAAACCCTTGTGATACAATTTAACAGGACGAGACTAGTGAGTTAAAGGACCGAGAGAATAATTATATTTTTATATCCCCACTCTGGTAGACGTAGCGCGGCGTTAAGTTTCACAAGTCAACAACAAATTGTCTCAAAAATTCAGAGGGAAGTGCGGGATGAGGTGTCTTAACACTAGGTTCCCTGCGAAAAAAGGTGAAGCTGCTTTATTTTTCACAGATACTTGACTATTACCTGATATTTCATATAAGTGAGTCCAGATATATTTTACGATACAATATTGCATAAGAATTTCAGCACCAGAAGTAGGTTATTGCAGACGAGCCCCGCGTGTCCTGCGATCGATATTACATTGGCTCCTTCGTAGTACTTTACTACGATTATTAACTTATTATATGACAGCCTATGTCAGGTTGTTTTAAACTTTGAAGGCTTTTAGTCTGTAAAGTAAACTAGCACTAGGAGCTGTAAAAGATTTTTAGCGATTCATGAATTTTCTAGGCCAGAGCCACCGAGGCTTCCGTAGGGGAAGTACAATTTAACTCACAAACTTAAGTTTGCGGGCATATGCGCACATTTTGCATGAAATGAGCTACACACATAGGTTTGTAAACATTTTTGTATTCTCTCTTTTTTCTATTTATAATTCGAGAATTTTATTGTAACAGTTATAATATTTCAAATATTCTTCCGTTTACTGTCTTCTATCGAATATATTATGTAGAATAAACAACTCAGTAATAATTTACCAAGACCACTTGTTTATCTAAATACAGGACATAACAAAGCCAAAAAAATGCATTCCTAAGAGAATTTAGGTTATCTCTTCCTATCTAACCACTATGCGATGTCATCATAATTGTATTATTAAACGTAAACGTTGCATTTAACAAGCCAACCTCACTAATAGCTAATTAGCGGAGCCGTCGATCAATATTACATATACGAGCACGCTGTGTTCACCTAACGAGGTACCTCCCTAGGTAATATAAAGTTATAGTTTGATACCTTTATAGGTAGGTATAAATATAGTTAAAATAATAATAATTTATTAATTTTATATAACTTAGATTGTTAATTATATACATGTGGATTAAATTTGGATGTGAGGCAATATTTTTAGTGTTTACTGAAATCTATTTGAATATACTATATCTAGAATTTAAATTTGGTGCCGTTCAGCACCGCCACCAAAAATATTATAACTCAGTTTAAATAAATATAGAGAATCTTTGACTTCTCCGAATGTGATTCTATAACTTAGTCGTCACAACAAGTACCTAATTAATACTTATTTATTTTATTAAATAACTATATTAAAATAGAGTTTGTGATAATCTTATCAATTTAAAACATTTTTATTGAAACACAAAGTCACGCATAATGATAATTAATATTAATGTGATATATTAATTGATCAGCTTCACGTTGTATCCCGCACACAGCGAAGAAGGCAGAGGGAACCTAGTGTTAAGACACTCAGTTCCCCAGTTTCTGCCGAATTCTGGAGGCGTTGCGTGTTGAGTGGCAGAATTCAACGCCGCGCTTTGCCGACACCAGAGCGAAGAAATGGAAATACGAGTATAAACGTAAATAAATATTTCACATCCTCGAGTGGGGATCGAACCCACAACTGTCGCGTTACACTCACATCCTTGTGTCGCTGCGCCACGAAACGACGGCCTTTAAATTATATTATATTATTAAATTAATATATTAAATTTAACTCACCATTATTCACAAATTCGCAACAGAATAACTCGTTTACGTCAGATATAATAGCAGGTAGCTGAGCGGCGGCGGTGCAAGGAGCACCAAGGCCGCTCCTCACGATCGATACTCACTTTACAACTGTATATTACTTTGTTATACACTGTATTGTCGGTATTTAACTATTATCACGGTTTCTAAATAAAAAAATATCATTTTTGATCTTTGAAGTGATAATGTTAACTTTGTAAAATTGTATTACTTTGTAATAGTCCTCTTCCTTTTGATTGCTGATTCGTAGAAGTTAAGCGTTGTTCAATACCTGAAAAGACAGGTAGCGCCATCTAGGTCGACTAGAGAAATTTATATGTACCTATATAGAGTATTTTAATTTTTTAAAGTAATTTTTTAAATAAAAGATCAAAATATCGCACCTTTGGAATTATAGAGACCTAATTCAAAAATTGAGATTTTTGCGATATGTTAAATAAATACCTACGTATCTTATACGTTTATATCAAAGAAGCCCTTTCAAAAATAACAATTTCTACAATTTATTTATTTCCTGGAATACGCATACTTAAATTTAAACAACTTTTACGACCCAGCGAATTCATATACAGTAAATACATTAAACTCCAACCAAATAATATTTAACCTTCGGATATCAATTTGCAGGTAACAAATTGAAAAGGGGGACGAGGGAAGATAAACCAATTTCAGGGGTTGAAAAGGGGGTGGGGGTCGGGGGTTGATGTGACCCGACATTGACCGAGTGCGTCATTCATGTACGCATCGCATATGCGATTCATGCACCGCACCTTCATTGATCGGTATAGGCTATTTCGCTTGCGTTGTATTATATGCACTGTAGTCTGTAGGCTATAGGTATTTATTTTACGCCTTAACTAATATGATTTTTAAGTTATAATATAAATGTGTAGTAATTAATTATAAACTTATCTAAATGGTCTAGGTAAAAATTATTCATTATAGTTGCTTTAGCTGAAATGTTTTTTGGTCGAACGCGCTAATGTCACGAACGATTGGTTCAAATTGAAAAAAAAAATAACGTTAGGTAGTTCATTAATAGAGTATTTCAATATAACCCACTCATATTATTTAACTACGGCGGCGAAGCAGCAAGTAAAAGCTAATTATATTATAAATTTTGATATTATTTTTTTTTGCTATGAGTGCACTGCATACGCCCGCAAATTTAAGTTTGTCTACTTTTATAAGGTGTATGTCTCTTTGACCTGCTGTCCTGAAATTAGTACCGAACCCTCAGTGGGCGAGTCCGACTCACACTTGACCGGTATTTTTTATTGCAGTAAATAGGTATTATAGGTATATTCTCTTAATTTTATTTCTATTACTTATATTTACGATCTAGATATTTATTTGAAGTCGTGATAATCGTAGCAGACGTGTAATAAGCTTAATTGTCGCATTACGAAAACTATAAGCAGTCAAAAATATGTTTATATGGCTACTGTATTATTTACCTATTTATTTGCTAATATCTTCAGAAATTTAGTTAGTTTTAGTAACTAGTTTTAGTACTTTAGATTTAATAACAGGTACTTATAATCAAAGTTCCATAATAAAATAAACAGAACTTAAATAATATAGCTAATATGGCTATAGACAAGTATATTTCAATAATTTAAGTTTAGTTAACATATAATGAGTTCCGAAGCTTACAGTAAATGCCTGCCCTATGAATATTACATGGGCGAGTCCCAATGTTTGAGACCTTTGTCTCGCTTCTCGCTTAATAGACCTTGTTTATTATTTATACCCTTTGATATTCTATATAATATGAACTTACTCGTATATTATAATGCCAAACTGATGGAATTTATTAAGGAAGTCTGGAATATTTGTTTTGCTATCACAATATGTTTGATCTTTGAACAAATACATGTATATATTCGAGAATGTGAGTTTTGAATACCAAATTTATAATTGTACGCATCCAATTCATATTTTCATATATTAAATTCGCATTTTTACACTTTAAAGTACAACAAGTACGTTTTTAATAAGTTGCGTCACGCCCGCCTCAGTAATAGTAATAAATTAAAAAAAAAAACAGAAAATATATGACAAATGGTAAATGAAATGACTTTACACTGAGTTTACTATGCCTACTTAAAAAAAAGTATCTTCACGCTTTGTCCTAACAGGCAAAGCAGGATAAACAGAGGATCTAGAGTCAAGATTAGCTAGAGAACTTTCGAGACATTGCGTATCGAGTGGCAGAAGTCAACGCAGCGCTTTGCCTTGTTACGAGATCGAACCCACTACCGTCGCGTTCAGTTTAGGAAGAATATATATAACTAACATGTAGGTTATGTCTGCATCAGGGGCTTGTGAGTCGTGACAGTATGCAATAATCTCATTATAGCGTAGTGGCGCAGTGGACGCGTCGCGCCGCATTGTCCTATATGTAGATGTTTTATCCGGTTCTGTCTATATATTACAAGCCTTACAACTCTATACGTAACATGGATAGCTAGTGACGTAGAAGCCTTAGGTTTTTTATTATTAACTATTGTTGAATGAAAAGTGTTGTTAATTAATAATCCCATATATATTTTTACAGAATAGCCCAAAAATCTAAATCAGCTACACGCTGTATCGCAACAAGGTAGGTAGATGGAACCTACTGTTAAGACACTCCGTTCCCCACTTGCCGCCGAATTCTGGAGGCATTGTGTGTTGAGTGGCGGAGCGAAGAAAATGGAATTATAAATTTAAATAAATATTTCATTTCCTCGAGTGGGGATCGAACCCACAACCAACTGCGCTACGACTGGCCTCACAGAATAGTCTGATTTTGTCATATTTTAATTAAAAGATAATTTATTGTTCGTTCATTGATTTAAATTCTAGTAGTACTTAAATATAAATAGAAGGCAACCTAACCAAGTGTAAAGCCAAAAAATAAGATAAAGTGTAAAACGCTTCTACAGCTTCAGCGACTATAAAATTAAAAGCGTCGGAATCGTTATAAAAACGTTTCTCCTTTTACTCTTGTTGGTTTATTTCCGCCACCCCGACGAGAATGATGTTACTTGCAATTTACTTCGATTGCTCAGAAAATTTATAGATTGACAAAAGTAATAATGATTTCAAACTGCATTAAGGTTTTGGGTTTGAAAAGGATTAAGAATGGTTTTTTTTATTTTGATTTAATATTAATTATTATTACTAAATATTTTATGCTTATTTTATATTTATTTTCTGATTGATCACGAAATCGGTCAAGGTGTATTAACAGCAGATTTCGTCTAAAAAAGTTAACTATTATGACAATATCTAATTATGTCCTTTAATTCCTGACTGGTAGATAATGACCAGTCGCAACTAGTCCCTAAAGGAAGTTGAAAATAGGCATGTACCTACTTTTCTAGGGCAGAAGAAAGGACTTAGTGAAAGTTATACGGTAGTCTAAATGCGACAAGTTGTGGGTTCGATTCCCACTTGAGGAAATGAAGTATTTAAAATTTTCATCTTAATAAGAACGGAGTGTCTTAACACTAAGTTCCTAGGTTCCCTCCGTCCACCCCGGCATATGCGGGATACAGCGTGAAGCTAAAAAAAAGTATGCGTGATTGCTTCAGCTTTCAGGTGAAAATAAAATATAAAAATTACATGACACACACTCAGGTTACGGGTTTTCCAAAGCCACACAAAGAACTCGGCAGCTTTATTAAATTCAGAGCACGCGAAGCGCATAAATACTAAGGTGTGTGTATGTTTTTATTGCTCCACTATATGAGTTAACTTCCGTTATGCATTTTCATTACATTTGTTGTTGTTGTTGTTGAATTTTTAGAAAAAAATAATTTAAAGCAATTTTTTTTTTAGAATAAGCTTTTATTTAAACTCTTATAAAGGAGAAAATATTTTTTTTCTTTAAAATTTTTACTATCAACACATAACCCCTTTATATGATCCTAAAAGCTTGTCGCGCTTTACGTTATTAAATTAGTACCAGTTTATTTACACAAGTAAGTCGCGCGACAAGCTTCTATGATAATATTATAATTATAATATTAGTAAAGTAATGAAATATTTCAAATTATTTATTTAATATTTTTTTATTTCAATAGTAGTATGCAGGTACTTGAATAGGTTATAGCATTTTGTAATGAAAATTGGAAACCTTATTTGCTTAAAACTTCACTAGGCTAAAATAAACTTAGCCTCAAACGAGCTCAGTTCGATGTTTTTCTCAGCAAATATAAAAATTCTCATTTCCAAGCTCCACTTCCCAAATAAAAGTTTTACTCTGCACACACGAGTCTTTCATCGCTTTAAATTTTAACGAGCAATGCCTACAAAGCTTTAAATTTGGTAGTTGAGGGTTCGAATATCATTTAAATATATATTCCCCTAAATTATATTAAAACCATTAACCTTAATATTGTAAAGAAAATTTTGCACGGAACTAAACGCCGCGCAATAAGATGGATTTTGTATATATTATCGATAATTTACTTAATCCATATAAATTAAAACACTTTCGTTGTTTAACAGACCATGCACATTTGTACTGAGCGTAAAGACGTGAAATATGGCTTATAAGTATCCCTTGGAAAGTATAGACAAGGACTTAGAAAGGATTTTTCGAAAATCCTTTGGTAGAGGGGAAACCTGGATTTTGAAGTCCATCTAAACGAAGACCGGTTAATAGAAAATACTGATAGTTGAATACATAAAAAAACTACTTTTTTACATATTTATTATTAATTTGGCTTACATAGTTCGCGTAGGTACATATAATATTAGGTATATATTTAAAGAAAAACAAACAACACAAACAAAAAAAAATCTTGTAAAAAAAAGAAATCTTATCAACGAATAATATTTTATATTAATATTTATAATAAAAATAGCACATTAGGATAGCTTAGTTATTACTCTAATTTAATTTGTTTTATAATAGGCACTTCATAAAAGCAATTTGTATCATTTTTTCTCTTTATCGCTGCTAAGTCAAGAATTCGTTTTAACTGAAGTAAGCCCACAGTATCACACTCTGTCTGTCTTTCGTACCATTTAAAAGCCGTTTCTAAAGCATGAAATGCTTCTACGTGAGAAGGCACTTCATTATTTTCTGTACTTAAATTCTCTTCTTTTTCTTCTTTTATTTTCTTTTTTTCGTTCATCTGCAGTACGTTTTCAATAATTTCGTCATCCGACATGATCTGGGAACCTCGATCAGTAATTTCACAATCGAGCCACGCTTTTATATCATCAGCATCACATTCCTCGCATATCCGTATGTTGGGTATTAGCTTATATACATCTTCCAAAATAGAATCATCTGTATTAGATATATGATCCCTATCTTCTTGTTTCAAGATTGTATTCCAAGCCTTGTTTAAAATATTTCTTTCAATTAGATCCCACGCATCTACTAATATGTAGTAACACTCTTTTAAATTTATTTGTTTGAGAAATGAGAGACCGATTTCTGCATTATTATCATTAACAGATAACAATCTACGTAAAAGTTGTTTTCTGTAAAGACGTTTTAACGTTACAATAACACTATCCATTGGTTGAGACAATGATGATACATTAGAAGGCATTAATTTTACTTTAAATATTCCATTTTCTCGTTCTAAAAAAGATGCTGAGGGATAGATCGGTGTATTATTAAGTAAAAGTAGGACATTTCCATGTTTACCAATTTGGTTTTGGTATTTTTTTACTTCAGGGATAAAAGTGCTATCATACCAATCAATAAATATTTCGGTATCTATACATGCGTTGTTCTGATTATTGTAAATTAAAGGAGTTTTGATATTTTTGAAGCACGTTGGATTTTTTGGTTTCCCGACAAGAAGTAAAGGTAATTTATGGGTCCCGGTAGCGTTAGCACAAATTAATAACGTAACTTGTTCTTCGCTAGTTTTATTTTCTGGAGCTGAATTCTTTAGCCAAGAAGCGAAACCTTTTGACGGTAACAACTTCCAATTTAATCTCGTTTCAGCAGCGTTATAAACGAAATCTAAATCATGTTCACTTTCTACCAATTCTTCCCTAAAACTATTTTCAAAGGAATTTGCTAAATTACCTGATATTTTTTTACCTTGTATGTGTAAATCATTAATTCCGTAACGAATTTTGTATCTGTGTAACCATCCGCTACTTGCTACAAACGATTTATTACCACCTAGTTTTTTATTTAATTGTATTGCTTTTTTACAAACCAAAGGACCAGATATCGGCTGTCCAGTAGATCGTTTTTGTAAATACCAACGATATAAAGCTTCTTCCAAGAGTTCATTATTTGGCTTTTTCATCGCTTTTCGATGTATACTGTCATCTCTGTTTAATTTGCAGGTGAATTTTAATATTGAATCTGTATTTCGCTTTATGTCACTTATAGTTGAGGTACCTACACCATACTTGGTGGCCAACGTACGGCCACTTTCACCCTTTTTTAACGACTCAATAATATTGATTTTATCATTGAACGTTAACACTACTCTCTTACGCTTTGACATTTTTTTATAAAGTAATACAAATACAAAAAAACTAATGATTCCGTCTAAACTATAACGAAACGCGTATGCCACTGAACGCGCGCAATTGCGATATGTCAGTCCGAGAACAGATTAAATTACGAAGTTATTCGACCGTGGCGCCGCTCCGGATAATAGCGAATCCATACAACTGAGGTTCGGATAATCGATTGTAATTATATTTATAGTGAAACGCGTACTGACGTTTCTGAGTCACGTAAATACACCAATTAACATGTCTCAGCAACTATAAGTAGTAACTACAAGCTTTGAATATACGTTTTATAGAAATAATGTACTATATTCAGATTATAATTGTATATTATGTACCAACCATACAAAATATCTATGTTATAGTTTTATAATATAAAACATCTAAAAATAACGGTAACAAAGCGATAAGAATATTTGTGGTAAATTGTACCTTTAACTTCTTCATGACCTTGTGCCCGGGGATGGCGCCGCATGGCGCAGCAGGAAATGCTTATTTATATAGCTTCGTGCGCTTTGCAAACGATTATCGTGACAAACTAAACGATATGATTCCACACACGTAGGAAATTTTGTTGTTATTTGTGGATTTATAAAACTATTTCCATTATTTTAGTTCACTTATAAAATTTAAATATACATAAGCGACTTATGTGGATATTAATATTGAAATAAATGGTTATATGTTATATAAATGAGTCAAGTTTGAAAAATGTTATAATTTGAAGATAATAATGAGTTGAATTAACACAAAAAATTGTACACTCATTATAGTTTCGCATTTTTATTTATATTCATTTATAGGACTATTACCGCCATCTAGTGAGAACCACTGAGAAACTTCTACACACTCTTCTTTCACAAATATAACTAATAAATATTATATCAAAATAAATTATATTGAATAATTCTGAAAACAGCACAAGGTTTTTTATTAATGATAACAAAACATATTTTTGTTTAATCTCAAACTTAAAAATACATCAAACATAAAACGGAACGTTCCACATCAAATTCACACCCGATGTCATCATATGTCAAATTTGGCCTTCAATTACTGGGGATTCTCGCAATTTGTGAGGGTTTTGCAATGTTCGAGTGAAAAGATACACGCGAAATCGATGCTGTGACGGCAGACACTCTTGCTCGTGTTAAAATGACATCGAGGAGTAAAAATGCTGTACGGACTTACGAGGCCGAGATCGAAAAGAATCGGGAGGAGTCCAATTGGAAGAAGGTTGCGGACTTGGCCCAACAGCTCAAGGCCAGGTCGCCTTTGCACGGTGAATAATATTTCTAACAAGTCATTTTAACTGTTTGCAAGTTTTATCGCACTTATTCTGATATTTAAGCTCTACTTTCATTCAAAATTTTATATAATATGAATTATTTCCTTCCTTATTTTTTGTCTTGTTTTTTGTTATTTAACTTGTTTTAAAGGCTATAAAATATGTCATGCAACGGCTATTTTTATAATAAATGACTTGTAGTACGCCCATTAGTAAATATATTAAATATATGATAATAAAAGTACTACTACTGATAGTTCTTATCTATTCTACACAAATATGAATTGTTTTGTATTTGAGTTTTCAATAAACACGAGCATAAGATTATAGACGACGTATCAAAGAAATTACACAAGCTTATGTTATATTTTGAGCTCAGTGGCGTGCCATTGGAGAGGCCTATGTCCAGCAATGGATGTAGACAGGCTGATGATGATGATGATGTTATATTTAAAATTTACATATAAAAAGGCCATCATGGTGCTTGCAAATGTTAACATGAAGGTCGTGAGTTTGATACCAACCTCCCAGGGTTGAAATATTTTATGTTCTTATTTCTTCGCTCTGGTAATAAGGCAAAGCTACAGAAGTTTTGTCAAAAAGTGGAGAGTGTTTTAATTGGAAATGGAGTATCTCAGCACTAGGTTCCCAGTTTACAGTTTCTATAGGTGTAGGATATAGTATGAAGCTAAAAAAATCATTTACTTTTTTTATTATTAACTTCTTATTAACAACTTCAATTAAAATTAAATTTTAGAAAGAGTTTATGACAATCTTTGTCCCAAACTGTTATCACTAATAATGTATATATTAATTTATGTTTTAATATCTAATAATCTTTACTAATATTTATATAACAATTTTTTATATTAAAAAAGTGCAATTATACATAAATTTATTACATAATCTTACCATTTTTTAATTTATTAAAGCATGGTAGGCACTAAGAATCTAAAGTGAATTTATGGCATTCCTCAAAACAGCCCAATTTTTGAGATAGAACTGAATGCAACTTTGTCTACCAGAAGAAGGAAATAAAAAATTTACTCATACCCACTTAAGTGGGTATCACACCCAAAACTATGTCTATCTTTACTATTAAATTCTACTTAACTTATTTTTTTACTTAATTTATTTTTTTCCAGAAAGTCTCGCACACTTTCTCATAGGGGAGGGTAAATTGGAAGCATATTTGAATGAATGGCCACCCATCAAGGAAAATATAGAAAGAGCTCAAAGAGAGCTTTCAGATGCCCGTGGCTACTTGACTCTAGCTACGGATGAAATAGGAAAAAAAGCTGGTGTTGCTTTAGATGCCTTTCTGTTATTGGGAAAGTTGAATTATGCATGTGGAGCATATGACGATGCATTGAAGAATTACAAGCTTGCAGAATTAAATAATTTGACGGAGAAGGAGCTGCCTGTGTAAGTAATTTTTTTTGTTTGTTGTATTGAAAATGTAATGTGATTATTTCTTTTGTTGGCTTTAATTATAATTGGATTAGTTCTGTTTGGTGAACAAATTGGGATGTTTAGTCTTTTATATAATAGGAACTGATTATTATTATTTTAAAATGAAAACCGTTAAGAAAACAGAATTCATAAAACAATTTTATAGAAATTAAAATTTTTGTCATTATTATTATTAGTAAATATACTAATTTTGATATTAGAACACTTATGCTAATTTAAGTCTAAAGTTCAGCTGATTCAATGCTGACTCATTCAGATTGCGTGATGCATTAATTGACCCAATGATGATAAATATATTTAGTTACTGTTAATGTACTTTGGTATAAAGTTTGCTTGAAATGGGTTTTTTTTAATGACATTTATGCTACTTGCTTGCTACTTTATTGGACACTAATTGAAGTAAGCTCCTGTGACAATCAAATCACTTTACCTGTCTTTAAAAAATTTCAATTTTATTATATGAAAAATATAATTTGAATTATCATTGTTTGGCTTAAATATAGTTTGTAGTTTTCACATGACCTTGAAAGTTTATATTGTATTGTTATATAATAATAACTATATAACATGGTCTTGTACACTATCAAAAACAGAATTGTAGCATATTTTAGATAGTAAAATATGAAAAGGCTGTATTGTAATTTTTGAAAGTAATATGAGACATGTAATATTTATTGCTCTTGACGCTCAATTATGTTTGATTGATGTAATTTTATTGAGTGACTGCCACTTTAATGAACGAGCAGATTGTATTAAAGAAAAAATAATGCTTGAGAACTGTGGTATGTTTATTGGTATAGGGTCTAGTAAACATAGAGTTAGTTTGGATAACACCCTGGTTTTATGAATAATATAAAGACATTATTTATACTGTTAGTCGCGCAGGCCAGGACTAACTACTCCCATAACAAAAATTAATAACATATTTGAGATGTACCTGACTGCATTTAGTGATTCATTTACCACTAGGGGCTTCCAATCATAAAATATCTATATTAATATTATAAAGGTAAGGAGAGTGTTTTTTAACGAGCTAATCTCAGGAACTACTGGTTCCAATGGAAAAATATTTTAGTGTTGGAAACTATAATTATAGAGGAATGTCAATGGTTTCGACATTTCGACATAACTCATTGAACATGCAGTGCTATTACCTCCCGCACTGAAAGTGAATCACATACCAAATTCTAGTTATTTTCATTTTAACATAAAAGCTGGTAGAATATATGTGAAGATAAAATACCATTTAATTAAAGTAAGTCTTACTAAAAGTAAGATATTCTTTGCATTTAATTATCAATTTTGTTTTACTGTTATATTTTTAAACCAATCATAGGTTTATGAACTGATATTTTTAGAATATCAATGTGTCAGTCGTGGCGCAGGGGCACAAGCGTTCAACTGCAAAGTAGACACATTGTGGGTTCAATTTCCTGAACTGATGAAATTGTCTGTTAAAAAAATAAAACCTGCAACTAGGGCAGTTGCAGGTTTTATTTTTTTTAAATACATTGATTGTTTTATTTCAGTCGGAGCTTAAGGATAGTTGCGGAATCCTATGCAATCAAAGGACTATGTCTAGAACAAACATCAGTGCCGAGTTCCACGAGTCGATATAAACAAGCTGAAAAGGAATCTGAGATGGTACCTTTTTTTCTTGTCATATGCTTTTTATAGTAAAGAGTGATAGTAACTGTCATGTTAATAGTTTTTGGAAACAATTTTTGGGTCCTATTCTGTATGTTAAAACGGTTGTCGCTTATATGATTTAGGGATGTTTCAGATTATAGTATTAATCATGATTTGTTCTCGTTACAATTGCAGTCTGTTAAAGTTATTGTTATATGAGAACAGCAGGTACATAAGATACATATGTATAACGGTTAATGTGATGCAATATAACATATAACCAACATAAAAAAATATTTTTTAAAGAATAATAATAAGAATAACTTTTTCAACCAAATAAACTTTAGCTTTTTAATATCAGGATAGAAAAATTGAGGCTTTTTCAACAATAAGAATATATAGTTATGTTCAACACACTGGGTGTTGAAATGTCCGAAATATACTTAAAGAAAAGAATAAATGAGTATTATCATTAAAAATGTAATTTGTAAATAATTTTATTTTATGTTAGGAATCTCAGACCATGATGGTGCAAAATAAGTTATGGTTAAACAACTTTTGCTTACTGACCTATGGTTAAGTACAATATCAACTGATATAAGTTACAATCATTTATCATTTCAGATCCGCAGCTTCGAAGTATCATCGGAACTCAGTTTGCTCTACCTGCAGAGGGCGGGTGGTGCGGGTTCAAACGCGGGTGTTTTACTAGAGACGGCGTTACAGAGGGCGCCTCTAATGCACATGAGGGCAGGGAGATTGAATGATGCTATTGATAGGTATTTAGAATGTTGTATATTGTACTATGTCGTCGTCGATTCGTAGAATTGACGATTTCATGAAAACATTGAACACCATGAAATACTGATTTATTTAAACGTAAACAAATTGTATCTTGACGCTATATATCGCTCATAGCAGGGTAAGCAGAAGGAACCTAATGTTAAGACACTCTGTTCCCAACAAAACAGGTCCGTCCCTCACTTCTTGCCGAATTCTGCCGAGGCGTAGCGTGTTGAGTGGTGAATTCAACGAAACGATGTGACTTCCCCAAGTGGGAATCGAACCCGGAACCGTCGAATTGAAAGTCATACACTTACGACGACGACGTTCGACGACAATATATAAAAAGATGCTGTATCTTCAGATATAGCTAAAAAAAAATTTTCTTGTTACCATGCCGATACTGTCAAAAACTAGAAGCGGATTACTCTATTAATTATCCTTCTATTAAGACTAGTTCTATTGGTTTAAAAAATTCAGATCAGCAGAAAGCATAAAATAAAAAAATACATATATTTTATGAATGTTAACTTATTAATTCTCTCAGGTACAGAGAAATGCTAACAGCAGTAGAATCAGTGGCCACACAAGGTTTACGACTAACACTAGCGAGGCAACTCGCTGAGGTACTCATGAGGGGGGTTACTGGACAGGTATGGCTAGTTTAGTATGATTTTATAATATATAATTGGAGTATAAATTCAGTTGGATGTATCACTACTAAAATGTATATATCTATGCAAAATTTTCTTTTATAGATTGGTAGATTAAAATGATGCTTATAGAAAAAAAAACGTGTTCAGAAGCATATTTTAATATTCTAGGTGTATAGACCGCCCCAAAATGTACCAGCACCTCCTCAACTACAAGGAACATTAACAAGACGAAGAGAAGAATATGTATCAGAAGGTCCATGGAAACCCAAAAAATATGCTGGACTTAATCAGGTACATATATATTTTGTTTTTTATATAAAACACATAAAATATATATTAATAAATTAGAAATAATTATTTTCCTTAATGTTTCCTATCCTACCCTAATATATGCAGAATACAGTGTTAAAAAAAGAATTAAACATTGATCTTGATATATTAATGTTCCTTAGTTTGTCCCCCGCAATGAATACGAAGAGGCGATCCTCTTGTTACTGGTTGGCGAGGCGATGGCGGTGCGCGATGCAGTGCTCTCTCAGAGTGCGGAGTTCGAGGTAGCGCGCGCGCACTCCCTACGTAACGCCGTCGCCGTAGTCGACCTGCTGGCGCTGCTAGCCGCGAGGTGGGGACAACACCGACTGTTGTTGGAGGTGAGTGTTGTATATCTTGCATATAATCAGACGCGACGCGCGCGCATTTTAATCAAGAGTGATCAATGATCATGTCACATATGAAATGACAAATAACATTTTACTATTATCCTATATTGTAAGTACTTAACAAAAATTACATTTTAGTTACAAAGTCTTAATAACTATTTTTATGCTAATTACAACTTCTATGTAAACTTTAAACTTATAATGATGACAGACAAAACATAATGACGCACAACTCGTTGCAGTCGCTAGAGCGCGCGATGAAGTTCTCGTTCGGTTGCGCGCACATCTGGCGGCAGCGCGCGCTGGCGACAGCGGCAGCGGCGCGCGCGCCTAGCCTGCCGCTCGCGTTGGCGGGCCTGTCGGCGCTGCCTGCGGGCGCTCCTCCGCCTGGTGAGCATTATATATCTTAAAAATTAAATCAGTGTGAGTGTAAATCACATTTACACTCACACTTTGTGCCCCCGCGCCACGACTGAGACGTTGTATAACACGTGTAACGTCTATAATATGTTTGTAAAATCTTACTTTATAAACACATGGATTAGTACAATTGACGAGTTGTGGCCGACATGACGCTCATCTTTTGCACATTATTCACTTGGGAATAAAATAATTGAAAATTTCGAAATACGAATGGTAAACAAGATGCGCGAGTCCCGTTACACTGAATTATTAATATATGTAGTAACATATTACTAATATCATTTTCTATACCATAGGCAGTGCATCGTGGGGCGCGAGTGTGCGCGCGATGTGCGTGGCGCGGCGCGGGGCGACACTGCTGCCCCGGGACGCGGCGTTGCGGTTGGTCGCCGCCGCCACTTGTTATAGGGCTGCTTGGGTGAGTTTTGTAGTTTTTTCATTATTATTATTTCATAATTAGTAAGTAATAAATCCTTATTGGCTATTGGTTGCTAGTTTTTTTTGTTTAACTTTCAATTGCAAATTTTCTTCTACAATATTGGATGGACTGATATTAAGTTTAGGACAAACGTGGTACAAAAAGACCAAAGCGTTTTGATAAAACTACAAATTGATTAATTTTATGTTAAACAGTGACATAACAAAGAAATATTTCACATACACAGTAAGATCGACGAGGTTTAGTCGTGCTACGGTTTTCTGGACTTTCTTTTAATTCCTGATTTTATTCTCGGGGAGAAGAAAATAATCAAAAGTAAGAAAAAACGTACGTAAATACGTAAAAACGTCGACTGTACTGTATTTTTACATTAACTAAATTAATTAAATGACATTTAAAATTGGTATTTTAAATGTCATTTAATTCATTCAGTTTCTTTAATTCATTCAAATAATAACCAAATAATACCGATAATAAAATACAAAATTTCGCACAGATAGAAGAAGGTCTGGAGTTTGCCCAACAAGCGTTAGCCATTGCGGAGAAGGAAGCCGAAGAGGAAGAGGACAGTGAGGAGGGAGAAGCGGCCATAGCGTTGTTACCGCGGTGTTACTTGTACTGCGGTATCGGACATCAGATGACGGCGCAGGTAATGATATTTCTAATTTATAATTTAATTAAAGTGTCATTCACGTATATATAAAGTGTGACATGTAGTATATGTTACAACGAGATAGACGTGTTGTCGTATAGCAACACGGTTTTATATGAAGATTGAGGTATTTTTTTCTTGTGGGGGTATTTTCTGCCTCCATAAAGCAAATATAGGCTTGATAATTAAAAATAAGTAGGTAAACATACAAGTATATGTTTAGATTATGATCAATTCACATGATCTGTAAAGGAAATATCCTCCTAGTTTGGCTGTATTTTTTAAATACATATATTGTATAATGAATTTGTTTTTCTTACCTTCCAGAAATCGAACTCCCGGCCAGAAAAAGAAGCGCACAGCTCTCAAAGTTTTCGCCTCTTAACTCGTGCTGCCAGCTTAGACAGTAACGACCATTTGGTGTTCTACCATCTTGCTTTGTATTATCATCAACGAGGAGATTTTGGTGATGCTATGGTAAGTTTATGTAGGAGTTTCAATTCATTTAGGTATTTTTTTACACAGAAAACCTTGTGTTTAGATACTCCACGTTGAGGCACTTAGTACTTGCGCTTATAATCCTTTTAGTCCCAGTGTACTTATTAGTTCTGGATAAATAAAAGACTAAATGACGTTAACCGCGCCGACAATGAAATGACATGACATGAGATGTTGATACTATCAGAAAATCAATGTATTATAACAATTAAAAATTACTAATTGTACCACGCTTGATGAAATTTTCGGCTTTAATCACCAAGCACCAGGGCAGTCCCTCCATTTCCCACTAGGTTCACATTTTCATACATTTCCTTAAAAACAATATTTTTTTTTATTCTAGCGAACAATAAAACTTTCAAAATGTTAAAAATAATTATATTAACCTACCATTTTCAGGACGCAACACGCACATGTCTATCCGTTCACGCCGAGTGTGGCGGTGCACTACGTCTTGCTGCTATTTTGTTCGCATCGCCCGCCGCCATCTCGATAACGCGGTTAAGCCACGCCCATTATCCTGCCGCTGAATGGCCATTGGTCAATTTAGCGAGATTACAGCTTAAATATGGCGACGTGGAAGGGAAGGGGGAGGGGGGAGATGCGGCTTTGGCCACGGGAAAGGAGTTATTGAGGATATTACATGCGGCGGATGAGGGGGGCAGTGGAGGGGATGTGGCGTACGCGGATTTGGATGCTTTGTCTGATTCGCAAAATGACGAAGGCCACAGTAACAGAGATGCGGGTGAGTATTTTTAAGTTTTTGAGGGATATAAGACTTCTGTCTGGTTAGTGCAATTAACCAAGTTCTGGAAAATTGTATTGCTTTTTTTTATAGTAAAATATGAGGTTAGCAAGGGCGTGGGGGTAAGGTATATATATAAGGTAAGTATATAAAGAAAAGCAAAATATGATGATACTTAGAGAGAGGGGAAATAAAATTACGAGAAAAGTACTAAGGAAGAGCCATTAACGGTATAGTATGACGTAGGGAAGCGCTTTTTCCTAGACTTTGACACGAAAAAAGAGCTATTGAGGAAATTACTATGTAAATTATTAATATACGTAACTGATGAGGGGGTGAGGATTTTTAGTACGAGGATTTGGATGCCTTATATAGCTTTGTTTGGATAGTAAAAGATGAGGGTACCCAGGAGATAGTGAAGAATAACGAAACTAGGAAAAATCTATTCAAGGTATCATAGGCGGCAGATGAAGAGAAATTTAGCATAGATAAATTTTAGCATACGCGGACTGAGATACTTTGCCTAATAGACAAAATTATGAAGAATATAATAATAGGGATGCGGATAAATTATGTCGTTTTGTTTCTTATTGAGTATAAGAGGTAATAGAGGAAGCGGTAGGAGGGAAATGTAGCTTTGGCTACTGAAAAAAAGTCAATGCGCATATTACACGTGGCGGATGAATTCGAACGCTTTGTCTGATTTGCAAAATCGCAATAGACAGTTAGAATTACTAAAATAAATCAGTAGATATGAAGTCACTTTATAATAATATATGTTTATAATATTTTATAGATCTATTTTAAGTAATCTAACTTATAATTTTTTTGTTTAATCCTTCTGATATAGGTTTAACATATATCATTCAATACAGAAAAGGATAAAAAATACTTCTAAACATCATCATTTATCTCATTCCAGTATCCGTCCGAGCGGAATCAGCAGGAGCGTTCCGAGTAGAGCGCGCTCTCTCCGCTGCCTCTTCACAGTCTGCGCGCGCTCGCTCCCCATTGGCAGAGCCGCGAGCACATGCATGGCTCTTATTGGCTGAATTGTGTTTGAGGTAGGTTAAGCTTCACTCACGCTTAGCAGAGAAGGCGGAGGGATTCTAGTGTCTCAAACATTCTACTCAATGCCGCGCTTCATTTACAAGGGCAAAAAGTTATGTTTTTTAAATTTGCAGGTTAGATAGAGTGAGTGCGGCGGCAGGGTGCGTGTCGGAGGCTGCAGCGCTAACGCCTTACAGCCATCTTGTTTTTTATATGGTAATTATTAAATCGAATTATTTTGACTTTTATCATAATAGCGTAGTGTCAATTCACTGCGTATTGTATATTAACAATATGCTATTTTATTTAATTAAACAAAGGTAACAAAAATATTTGATATATATTATATATATATGTGTGCGTGTGCACAGCGCGGGCAGGTGCACGCGGCGTCGCGCGAGTGGGAGGAGGCGCGCCAGTGCTACCAGAACGCGCTCGCCATACACCCCACGCACCTCGACAGCATCGTGCAGCTTGGTGAGTGTGTACATTACGACACTATTACACTATATGTCTATTACACTACAATTCTACTAGATTACTACACTACAGTATACTAAAACGCCATTATTTAACAATGATAATTTTATTGTTAAATTTTGTTGTTTGCCATAATCTCTTATGTTTTAATTGTCTAATACAATTTTATAAAGTAGTTAAAACTGTGCTTTCATTTAAAGTGGTCAAGATAAAAACATTCTGTATAACACAATATATTCCAGGCGCAACATACTATTCCCTCGGTTGGCTGAGGCTGGCGGAGCGGGCATTGCGCGAAGCTGGTGCGCTGCAGCCGGCGCGCGCCGACACATGGCGCCGCCTCGCGCTAGTGCTGGCCGCGCTCGGGGAGCCCGCTGCCGCCGCCGACGCAGCTGCCGCCGCGCTGCAGCTGCCCGCGCCCAGCGACCACGTAAGTGCGGTGCGACTGTGTGTGCGTGCGTGCGTGCGTGTGCGTGTTAGTGCTAGGAACTAGAACTTCAATTGCATTCTTTCCTTTTTTTTATTTTGAGAGAGTTGGACGAGGTCACACTTTATCTTCTTATATTAGAATTAGGAAACGATATATAATTCGTGTATTTTTTTATTTTAAATCGAACCGACAACCGTCGCGTTTATATTCAGACGCTGAGATTTGCTAGATTTTCTTATTGAAATTTTCGACGCATACCTACTATGTTATTGATATTTTTATATATCATTAAATGTCTTAATTATATATTTTTTTTGTTTTTTTTTCAGGAAAATTTGTTTAGTACATGATCATAGTGGGATACGAAGCGAGTACATACAGTTATCTATATTTAAACTAAACTAACACACAAATTAACTACTATATATTTATATTGTTACATAACGCAATTCAAATTTGACATTAAATCATTTAAAAATCTATATATATATATATAGACAGACATCTTGTACAGTATTGACTTTTTTAATTTAAATAATTTTGACAATGCAAAGACTATTAGGTCTTATGTACATAGTATCTGTGTAAAAAGTTTAATTATTTATTATCTGTGGTAATAAACAAGTGACAAATTTGAATTGCGTTGTAGTTTATCAGATTTTTAAATATAAATGTTGTGAGTGTTGAATATCTTTATTATGTCTTCCTAATGGCAAAATGGCCGCAGATACTTAAAAAAAACTAATCAATTATATATCCCTGAAAGCTTGGTTTCTTAATATTGAAATATTCTAATATATTATCATGAAATATGAAAAAAGTACGTCAAAAACCTATAACAATATTATTTTAAAATAAGCGAAAGAAAAAAAATCCGAAATTTAATTTCTAAAATGTATATTACATAAATAAAATTGATATTTAATTATCGTGAGAGCCGATTATTTTCTCGATAACTCTATGTATCGTCTTGTGTTTTCCTTAAATATCTAATCTAATAAAAATCAAATATCTTGTAATAAGAAAAAATTATAAAATATATAAAAACTTAAGAAAACGTACGAGTTCTTTATATAACATAATAGTAATTGGTAATAAAATCATTATAATTATAATAATCATAGAAAGTTGATTTCGACTGATATTTAGGTAATGCCTTGGAATTGATATTTTGCTTTCGCGACATAATATATGTGGATTTAATTACCCACTCGAGAAAATGAATTAATTTCGTTACCTCGTTATGGTAAGAAAAAAGCGCGGCGCTGAGCTCCGTCACTCAAGTAAGAAAAACAATTTTAATTATAATATCTCTCAGTTCATTGTTTTACTTTAAATCCAATATATAAAGTTATTCATTTACAAAATATTCATATCGTATTTTTTTGTAAATGTGAACATAATATATTTATTTTTTGTTTTTCAGTTTTCATCGATAGTGAGATATTTGTTAACTAGTCTAGTACATTTAATTTGTAAAATTCCATTCCTTGCTAAATATAAAAATATTGAAATTTCTTGTAAATCATTTATTTTATACATGACAGATGGTTTACAAAATTACAACACTAGTATTTTCTATTTTTTTCTCTTGCTTTTTAATCAGGGAATTAATAAATTATTCATATATAATTAACACCAAGACAGATTTAATACTCAATATAACATAAATATTTTTCTTAGATTGACTTTGAAGCCGCTACCTTCAGCTTTGTAATCAAAGATATTAATTAATCTCCATTATGTTTTATGAAAAAACCAAACTAATTTTATTTTAATTGTTTCTAGTAATATTATTTTTTTGTGTAAAACTAAGCTTTTTAAAAGAATTATTCGAATAATCGCGAAGTTAAATTATATTTTTTGTTTATTTCCTAAAGTTGTGTTCGAAAAACACTAACAGATATAGAAATTTATTTTTTATGTTCTTGTAGCATATAGTAATCATTAGACTAAAGTTTAAGACAAAAATGTCTTGATCACTGCTCCTATTTTGAAAATATTTTTGCGGCTCGCATTGGTCGCATTTCCTAGGAATTTTTAAAGATTTTAGAGACATTTTATCGTTTGTAGCTGTTTTGCAGTTTCACTGGGGCCAACACAAGGACAGATCTCTTCGAGCTTTTAGTGTCGAGATTTTGATATATATATTCTATAGTATCAAAATTTCAGGCTTGTCTAGTAAATTTGACTATATTAAAATAGTTTTTTTCTTAACATTCATTTCGTTAAATATCAAAATATTTAATAAATTGTGAACACACTGTCCTATTATTTACTACTACACGTAATATGTAGGTATGTTGCCATCGTCTTCTACTAATAGAAGAACGAAACAGACGGCTTTGCTTATATTATAGTTATAAAACAATTTTTTAAACTAATTTTGGTGAATTTGGTATTGTTTTATTTAGAAATGGGTGAACTGTATTGGGGAAAATGATATTATTATTTTAAATGAATGTTTATATGGTAAAAAATGAGCATATTGTGTATAGGTTGTAACATACAACGATTTATTTCATAATTTAATATGTATTGACATAATCAGTGAAAAGGTGCTCGCTTTCTTTCTTTTTTATATACATAGATATTATGTAGTTCTGAATAAAAATATTGTAAAAGAAAAAATATATTGTCCGATTTTAATAAAAATAAATGAAAATTAATATATTGCAGATAAGTACGTTCTTTTAATCTATCCGAAAAAATATAAGAAACATCAAAGTAACATGAACTGTACGCGTTGTTAAGTGTGAGGTTTTCGTTAAATCTGATAAAAGTATGTAATGTAGGTACATAATATGTGAAAATTTAAATATATACGTATAAAAGTGTGTAGATAAGTATACTTATTCGTTTTCTTTTACTTAATAATAACAACTTGACAGATCTCAAAAAATATATCTAAATGAAACAAAATATATAATTATATTTCAAAGAATGTTACTTAATAAAAAAAAAAGAACAGCAAATCTTTATTTTTCTTTAGTTTTAAAATGTATTTTTTTGCGTTTATATTTCTGAATATAATTAAGTTTTGTAATGTTTTCTTTATAATGCTTTGATTGTTCATGTAAATAAATATATAAACCACGGTGTTCACAACGGTAGGTATAACGGAACGCAAAGAAAATGCCAATTATAATGCAATACATAGATATATCAACGAATACTGTACATTCCTAGTCGTATTTATTGCGTAAGTCTAGTTTCATTATAAACTAATTGTTACATTTAGTCGTCTTCTCATTTCTTTAACTTTCGCAGTTAGCGTTCGACATTCTGTAATAACCGTTCCTAGTTCTGTAGTTTCCGTTTGAGGTTTTGCAATAACCGTCTTCAATGTTCTTAGTTAGGCTTCGAATTTTTATATATAACCGTTCGCAGTTCTGTAGTTTACATTATAAAATATGCAATAAACGTTTGATGTTTGTAGTTAGCGGTCGAGGTACTATAATAATCGTTCGACGTTCTATAGTTAGCGTTCGACGTTCTGGAATAATCGTTCGATAGTCTATAGTTAGTGTTCATGAAGATCATGCCCTTTTTATATAATAAAAAAATGGAAGACGGCTAAATGAAACAATTAATTTATTAGAACAATTATTATATGTATTTGTATGTAACATATTAGTTGCAAGGTGATTAATGCTTCTTATAAATATTAAGTATTATGATTTAAGATTAATATATTTTTGTATCTATAAGAATTTCAGTTTATGGTTTATGGTTTGGGTGAATTGTGTTGATGACATAATAAATAAAGGTATTAAAGGTTGATCAAGTATATAATTTAGTAATTCTCAATGTTGTAATTTACTGTATAGTATGTATACTACTTGGGTTATTTTAATAAGTGTTTTTTTATTTCATAGAAACATTATTTTTTTTGCATTTCTCGCGATTTTTTTTTATTACAAAATATTCTCGCTCTGCAAAATAATCGATCATGCTCACTCTGTGAGTGTGTTGCTTAAACTAACATTATTGGTGTAATGTGTAACTTTACTTTGTTGTTATTTAATATAACATTCCATCATTAGTGTTTTTATAATCTGTAAAACTCGTTCTAAAATAACCCAAGTATAAACTTACAGCAATGAAAATGTAAAATAAAAAATAAAATGATTTCTTCAGCTATTCTAAAGTTTTCAATTCTTATCTTATAAGTAATAATAGACTTAATCTCAATTTTTTTCCATAAAATTTCTATTTTAACTTTTTTATGTGATTCGAACTTTTTATTACTGGTAATCTGCAGATTAGCTTTAAATTATACATCATTTGTAATTCTAATTATATTTATTAATTCCTGCTCTAAATGTATTCGAAATTGATTTAGACCCAAATTATATAAAATTAATGAAAAAAAATATTAATTTTCAAAAGTAGATCAACAAATTTACAAATATAGTAAATCTATCACTTGTTGGCCTCCTGTTTCTTATATATGAAACAGGCGCACTATTATAACTATGTATATACTATAAAAAAACTTGAAAAATGTATACAGGATGGTTGAGATATGATCGATTTTAATACTAGTAAAATGCTTTTTCTTAATTTGAACACTTTGTATAGTATTCTGTAGAAATTAGCTGTCCTTTATGGTCATCGTCTGTTTTAAGACGATGTTCATTATATGCCGTCATTGTCAAAAAACATACGCTTTGTATTAGAGTTAATAAATAAAAAAGTATAGTGTTTGAGAATAGTGATGATACAGATAAAAATTCGCCAATTATAAAGAAATAGCACTTGCCGGATTATTTTGCACCCTTTTTTTGTTTATATTTAATATTATGGTAAATGTCGTAAATCGTATCTCAACTAACCTCGCAAGTTACCTGTTGTTCCCTTTGTACACTACTGTAGATGTTTTGGCATTCGATGTTGACTGTACATATAAAGTTTGAATATAAAATGTAATAATTACGTTACTTATATAATTTGTTTTATTTTCATTCTTTTTCCCACATGAGGAAATGATAACCAAAACAATAACATCAAATCCTTGAGTGAGGATAGAACCTACAACTTATCGCTTTTACAGTCATACACTGTACCACCGCGCTACGACGGCCTTTAAAAAATTTGATTAAAAAGCAGCTTACGTTATTTGCTACTTCTTACAAGCAGATAAAACTTCATTAAGTTCTAAGTTTTTTAAAAAGTTATTATTTCATTAGGTGTTGTCAATAACGTATGTCTAATACATTTTTCAATGACATCTCTAAGCGTTATTAAATAAAAGTTACGAGTAAAGTGACCTAAGAAGTCAATTAAATAAGTTGCCTTTTCTTTCTTTCACCTCGATCTATTTACCTTATAAATACATCATGAGGACACTCCTCGTGATGGTTTTCTCCTCCTCCCATTTTTATTAAATATCTATTTAGGCGGAGAGCTGACGTTTCATTGTCATATTTTGCTTAGATGGTAGGTCCTTATATTGATTTGAATAATTTTATTTACAATTTCAATTTCAATTATCGTTCATAGCATTCCTTATATTAAAGGCTGGAATGTCTAAGGCCTTGGCCTTGATTCATTTTGAATACATGAATGAAATGAAGGTGTATGTATGGTAATACATACGTGTAAATACACGTAAGTATTGTTAAATGTGACTACGTCTATCTTCCCGCCCGCGATGGTTATGGGTTCACTTGGTGAAATGTTTTTGTTTTAAATTATTATTAGTTTATATTAATTAATAGTTTTTAACTTACGGTATATCTTGCAAATTGCATGGTAGACAGAGAGAGAGAACCTAATGCATCCGAACACTCCATTCTCTCTCTCGGGTGTATCTTTGCGTAACATAAAATTTGTTTTGTTGCAAAGCTGAACGAGTAATTCCTCAAAAAATCAGCGGAAAAAAGGGCAACGGAAATGTCTTAATTGAAAAAGTGTCCTAACGGAGTGTCTTAACCACCATTTATTGAACGGTCATTAATTTGGTGGACAGATCATCCCGTTACCCGTTAGAATATTCATTTTTGAACAATTTACTTAATAAAACCACTTTGGAAATATCTATAGGCCTGGTATTTATATTATCTCAGGATTAGTAATGGCCTTGTACTTTGTATAATAATTATTAAGTTTTATAAATATATCTAATCTTATAGTACTGATTGGCTTTAAGCATAAATTAAATAGTGATTGTACGAATAGTTGCACTTTTTTATGTTATATTATAAGTATTACACTTTTTTACTTTGAAAATAAGTAAGAAATAATAAAATAGCTTCACATTGCATCTTAGATAGAAAGAACCTATTTAATTATTGTTTATTTTATTTGTAAAAGGTTTACCAGTAGTTGTTACAATGAAACTATTGTATTAACACACACGTGTGAGTCACAAGCCTTAAGTTGAGTTTAATTACTTTAACTAGTGTCTAAAGATTTATATTATATTTAAAAACTAGCTTTATAAGGGAACATATAAGTTATAGAGATCGGTAGATGCCGTCGTGGTGCAGTGGTACTATACCCGACTGTAAACCGTTGGGGGTTCGCTCTCCAATGTATGGAAAAACAGCGGTATGCCCGCTACAATACAAAATAAAATAAAGCGTAAAGCTGAAAAACATAGTGTTTCTTGTGGAGCTGGATCGTAATCCAGTGACGTATCACTTAGTGCGCAATAAGAATTGATGAAATTCACAATAAGCTGGGGACGGAATTTATCCAAATGTGAAATTATTTGTAATTACGCTAAAAATTATACATTATTTGATGGAACCGAAAAATAGTAGCCGAGGGTTATTATTTAATTAAAAGACTATAATTATACATAAAGTTATAATTTACAAACGTCACAAAAGCATGCATACAAAAATATACAATCTCTGCTAAAACTTTCTTCTTTATTTTGACACATTGCAGATTAATCTATAATTTAATTACGTATACATTTTCAAACGTAATGGTTTTTAATACTTAAATACAAAATATAAGTTTCTTTCAGTGATGTAATTGAAGTGTAAGCTTAATTGGGGTAAAGCTCGCAATGACAGATTTATATATAGGGAGCAAGGAAAAGCTAGATCGTAAGCAATTTATACACACCAAAGAATGTATAGATATTGATAAAATATTGCTCGAACTGGGCGAGTACGGGAGATATCAGAAACAGAATTACTTCCTGATCCTATTCGTGATGATCTTCAGTGCTGCGAACAATGCTCAGTACGTGTTTATGGCGGCTGCTACTAAAGCAAGGTAAGTTTTTGAGACATTCATAGTGTAAAATATGAAATATTCTGTTTTTTTTTACACCAAGAAAGGTTTCTTAATGTCATTTGGACTCACACCGTCTTGTTTACAATCACACATTGTCACACTGCATCGTAGCGATTTCAAATGTAACGCTAGAAACGAAAACGAAGGAACCTTGCGTTAAAGTCCCCCATCCTAGCTGGGCTTTAGAGATATGCTCATACATAGCCTCCACTTCGTCGTCTGAGTGCGTCGAAGTTGAAGTAACGAATATCGTTTCGATATTCTGAGTGTTGGGTACGGTATTCTGTTCTAAATACTATCAACTGGACTGGACTGTCACGGGAACTGCAAAGTCCACGTAAACCAAGTTGCCTGTGACTAGTGAATAATGGTGTTATGCCAAGTTGTACAGTCACTTGTCGAACATATATAAAAAATGAAAGTTATAAAACCTGCCTTCGAGTTCCGACGCACGAGGCCGACTGTTCGATGTGAAAGTGAATTTACTAGTGCATTCATACATACAAAAATTGTCGTTAAATTTCTAAACGATACACTAATACAGTGTATGTAATAAAATTTTGAGAACTTACCAATGTATTTAACAAGAAATTATTAATTTTGAGGCCAGTCGAGGCGCAGATGCAGAAGCGTGTGACTGTAAACGTGAATGTTGTGGATTCGATTTCTACTCCGGGGGAATGAATTATTATTTATTAATATTTTCGTTTTGGTTACCAAGGCATAGCACGGCGTTGAGTTATACCACTCAACATGCAATGCTTCAAATTCGGCGGTAAGTGGAAGTGAACGGAGAGTTATCTACCCTGTTATACGCGGGATACAGCGTGAAGCTGAAAAATATCCAAGTAATTATTTTTTGTGTTTAATTTTGTATCCCGCATATAGCACGGTAGACAAAGGGACCATAGTGTTAGGATACACCAAATACATATAGGACATATAGTCCATTTTTCTATACCTTGGATTTTCGTGTTGAATGGCGGAATTCAAGTTTGTTTTGTTACCAGAGCGAGTGAATATGGGAATCGAACCTTCTACTATCGTGTTTATAGTCAGACGAAATGCACTTCAAATATGTAATTTATTAACTTAGTATTTAAATGAAATATAATTACTTATTAATTTATATGCCAAGATTACAAGCGAGGTCATTGCACGCCGAACAAGTAATGATACATTTTTAAAATAATGTTGCTTTTCAATATATTGTTAATTATCAATTATAAGTAATTGGGAGTTCTTACTAAATTATTTATTACATAGATTAAGAGCGTCGTGTATAGTATCTTGTAAGTAGAAAATTAGTCTACGTCTTTTTTACTGAGAAAAAAAATAACCAAAATGCCTTTTCATCTCGATCTTCAATTTTTGCCAATTTAGATTTAGAGGCACTGTGTATCTACTATGAGTAGGAGGTAGCATCTATAGATATCTAATGTAAATCCACATTTTATCTATAGATATCGTTAAAATATTTTAATTAATTATGAGTATATAGGCAGTCTTCTTTTTTTTAGAAATATATTTAGTTATTGTTAAAGCCGAAAATTGAAATTTTACTTATATAAGTACAGTTATTTATGTAAGTCAACAGACTTATAGGAAATATGTAGATATACATAAAACTTAAAAAATATATTTTTTTTCTAATAGCATCAGGTAATAGACTAATCATTACTTAAGAAAATATATCTGTAAGTAACCACATTTACTCGTATAATACAGGTTTGCTAAAATATTGAATTTAATATAAAGGTATTCGACTACCCCCATTTTATTTTTGTCAAACCAAATTTATTTACGGCACTTATAAGTAAAATATGATTATTCTACTTACTTGATAGTAAGAGATGCCAGAGTCGTGGCTTAGGAGCGCAAGCGCATGTCTGTGTTAACGGGAACGAAGTCGAACACTAGGTTCCCAGATTCTTCTGCCTACTCTTCTAAGTGCGGGTTACAGCGAAAAGCTAAAACTATCATTATTGTGTCGGTCAAAAATTAAAACTTATCATTATTACCTACTTTAATAAAAAACACTTAATAATTATAAACATGTACGTATACAAAAGTATTATTGTTATCAATATAATATGTATATTATATAGCGTACCACGAGTAGTGTTATCTAGCTTTAATTATTGTGTCGGTGGAGGACAAGGTGAAAAAAGTTGTAGCGAATATTATGCATTAACACACCATTCGGTCGACCTTACACCGGCGCGGACGCGCCTCACGCCACTTCCATAAAAAATCTTTAAAAAAATCGTAAAAAAATATTATAAAACATTTATAAATAAGTTGTACAATTAATAATGAACTGCATA
>JAEBDU010013320.1:0-56684 GCA_016802625.1 Heliconius numata
TATAATCTAATTCTACTTCGTTTATTCAGAATATTTTATAAAAATAATATGACATAAAAACGTCTAGACGACCTTTTTGTTTTGTATTTTAAATACAATTTTGTACAGTGATTTTGACAGCGCGAATACAAACTTTGCAAACTTTGAACACAAAACACTGGGCTAAATGAAAATAAAAATGTACTGAATATTCAATATTGTGGCTTATGTGGGATTACATAAATTCTTTTATTTGGGCCAGACCGCCCGCCCCGAACAATATCCTCTCAACGTTTCGTTTTAGTTAATCTCGAACTGGAATGCATCCGTGCAATATCGATTCAACTTTCGCCCAGACTTTGGAGTCTGGAGACATCTCGATATCTTCATACAGTTTTATGTTTGTACTTCTAAAGTGGCACGGCAAGTCTTAGCATATAGATAGATGTGTTTTTAGATGAAACTTTTCAGTGTTTAAATATAAAAGGAAAGTTAATATTAAGAAATCATATAATAAGTAGATATATTTATACAAAATGCATTATTGATGAGAAACCGGAAATCATTCATAGTTATATTTGGCTATGCACATAGCGTGTAACACATTTCTTTGATACGAAATGTCAGGCCAAATTTATACGGACAAAGGTTACATGATCAATATTCAGCAAGATAATTCAGAGGTTTTTTAAGCCTCACACTGTATTCCGCACACAACAGGGTAGGTAAGCATAGGAAATCTAGTGTTAAGACACTTCGTTCCCCATTTTCCGCCGAAATCTGAAGGCATTGAGTGTTGAGTGGCGAAATTCAACGCCGCGCTTTGCAGTATTTGGAGGTAAATTATATGTATTTTTTTTAAATAACGGGGCAGCTCTCTTAAAATGTCTCCAGTAATAATAATACGTGTTTACCTCCAGTCAGACAGTCTGCAAGTTAAGGGTGATAAAACTTATCAATTATAATAAAAGTAAAAACATTCTTTACAAAACTTTCTTATTTAACTTTTTAACTGCACATCTCGCCACTCTATATTGCACTTGTCTAGTCAAGACAATAAATTTCAAGTCTTATAAAGAAAGAGGTAATTCATTATTAGTTTGAACAATAGCAAAGGTATGGGAATACTTAGAAATTACAAATATTAATTTTAAATTGACGTTTCCACTAAATATTTTCATTGAATACAGATTCCTCGTTTCAACCATTACATTTTTAAATAAAAAGCCTAAAGCGTAATTTTAGTGTGGAGTAGCAGAACTCAACGCCGGATTTTAGCCTCGACACCAGAGCGAGGAAATTAAATAAAATATTTAATTTCCTCGAGTAGGAATCGAACCTACAAACCTGTGACGTTTACAGTCAAACATTTACACTTGCCACTGCGCCACAGCTGGCCTCGGCCATTATATTGATTGACGTTATACAAACAAAATTTCAATAATACATAATGCAAAAGCTCGTTCTCGGAAGCCGTTTACAGACAATATATTTGATAAGTACTAAATAAACCGCCTCCATTCGTATTCAGGTTAAATTACCATCGCATTCAAAGTCGCGGGGTTTCACACGAACACATCGCAGTTCTATTTCAGACCAGACCAGTATAAAATAATTAATTTAAGAAAGAGCCGGCTAGATTGTAGAACGAGGGAATAGAATTCTTGGTAACTAACTAACGTCAACACTTCGAAACTAATTTACTTCTATTCTATATTAACTGGTATGTTTTTTTAACAAAAATGTTTTTAAAAGTTCCATCAGGTGTATTTAAAGGAAACCAAAAGAAATTTAATTTTGAGTTAGCATTTGTAGTATTGGCTAATTAAGGTCCGTATTCATAAACCGCTCTCAAGTCTAAGATTAATCTTGAGATCCCGTTATCATTCATAAATTGCATATCTATGAAAGAAAACGGCACCTTAAGATCGATTGAGATTGAGAGCGATTTATTAATACGGACCTAAGTACAGTATAATAATTTCAGTAGCACAAAAATTACTTAAAAGCAGAAAATAAGGGAGCTATATAATAAGGGAACGCTATATATTACCTAAAAAGTATATAGGTATATAAAGATTAAATAGATACTTATATATAACACATCCACGTCCACGTGTAGAATGGATAATGCACTGAAGTGTACAGTCGAGGACACATTTTTATTATCCGAGACGGCCAATGCCTCCCCCTCACTCTCCCACCCCCCCGCGTCACTTCAGTTTGCATGAAAGCGTAATGTGGAAGAAAATAATTGAATTGACTCGTTACCGTCGAGTTCAGTTCACAAAATTGCACCGAAACCGACGGGACTCGACGATATTTTTGATAACTAAAAATATATGGCCATACATATTCGATAAAAAGTTTTTTTTTTATATTTCCCCAGGTGTAATATTTTATTCGTATAGTATTTTTAATTATAATTCTATGATATCATATAAAGCTATATATACGTAGATTGCCTAAAATTATTGTAATATCTATAGACTATTGCATTAACAAATCTCTCTTACCACAAACAGACAAAACTTACAAAAGTATGCATATCTACATTAAATTCTAAAATTTAATACAATGTACTCAAACATTTCTGTCCTCACGTTCACTTTATGTAAGCTAAAAGCATCCGATGCTCGCTATAGTAACTTTACACCGCATTCTAGCACCAGTCAGCATTAGCATAGCATTTTGTATCACGATTTATTGATACACTAAAATAAATAGGAAACAACGTTATAAATACATTACTTTATGTTGAGAATTCGGAACACGATATTATTATAACATAGTGTTAGTTGTTTTACTTCTTATTCTATTATCAGATTACAGAATAAGGAAATGTTAAGATAAATAAAATAAAAAAAAAATCAAAGCAAATCCGCTTCACGCTGTATCCCGCACAGAAGGGTAGGTGGAAAGAAACTAGTGTTAAGAATTTTTTACCGAATTCTGAAGGCATTGGGTTTGAGTGGTGGAACTCAATGCCAAGCATTGCCTCGATACAAGAGCGAAGAAATGATAATATAAATTTGAATAAATATTTCATGTCCTCGAGTGGAGATCGAACCCACAACCATTCGCGTTTACAATCGCACTTTGTACCCCTTCGCCACGACTGTCCTTAAAAAAAAATAGAAATAACTGTTAAAAAAAAATTAACAACATAATTTTAAAAAACAGCAACACAACGTATTCAGTTTCAGTATCTTCACGCCGTATCGTATGCAATTGAATAAAACCTTGACAAGTTTTACATCGTATCGCTTTTATAAAAGTTGTTTTCATTGACACACTCAGGGAACAATGGTTCCTAGTGTATACACTACCACCACCATCACAAAACAATACCAGGGTTTAAAGCAACAATACAATTCGCAAAGCGCATCGGACAGTTGCAAGCGCAAACCAGGTCACCTAGATCCAAATGCTGCTAAGGACTTAACGTTACTACTGAACGACATACGACATATTTTTCGTAAAATTCTCTTATTCAACTTTTTAAATGCACGCGACATTGTTGGTACCATTGGGAAATACAGTAATGGTTTAATATACTAGAATTTAATTTTAAAACAAAAAATATATAATGGTTTTAAACAAAAAATAGATAAATATTTAAAATTATGTTCTATTATTTAATATAGTTGAAACATGATAATTTAGTTGACCCACATCGATAGATAGGCAGCAATATGTGACGGCCGTAGAAGGTTATTCATAACTAAGCATAATTATCGATTACGTGTGACACAGGAATATTTAGAGCACGTGTTTCACTACGTGTTGCTTTTGAGAGGGCGTACACCATGTTTTATAGGCTATAAACAAAACATACATCCGTACCAGCATACCAAAGACATAACACAAACATTGAAAAAACTAAAAGCCGACACCAGTATTTATGAGAATTTTTTGCTAAACAGAAACTGGAGGTTAGTGGTCGATTAATTAAAAATATCTAAGAAATTAAGGCCGGAAAATTGACTATACAGGATGTTAAGTCGTCCCACACCTTGGTAATCAACTGTACCAAAAAATTCGGTAAACATGTTGACAAACGTTTATAAATTAACAATGAAGTCAATTATTTACTTGCTAATAACTTACTACCTTCGTTGAATAGTTTTATAGACATTTAAACTATATTTACCTTTTTTAATATATAAAGAGCCTACACGTAAAACTGAACCAAATTTAAGCAGCACAGCTTTCTGAAGAAATATGCGACTGGCTTGATAGAAAATACCAGCTGACTTCATTATTATATGAACATGAATCTTGCAATTTAGTGTTCATATAAAATTTTACTCTACTTTCATCCTGTACACGTAATAAAAATCACATGAAACGCGTTGCAGAACGCCCTCATACCTCTCGAGGGCATCTTATATGCGACGAGCGACTGCTCGTTCCGTCTAAGTAAGAAAAGGCTAGAAACGTAAAACTTGTACGGCACTCTCCCTAGTGACCCAATTCAGAAATTGAATGAACATAAAGTCTTTATATAAACGAGTTAACAGGTAACATTAGGCGTTTAAATGTACTATGTGCCGTTTGTAACAAAGAAAAAAGGTACTTTTCTTTCTCTTCAGCTAAGTCAAAGTGTGGCTTTGAGTTCTCGAATTCAGCATGCAATGTCAACTAGTTGTAGTGAACTCAAAAATGTAAGAAAACAAAAAAGTTAAAGTAAGTACTCTAATTAAAGGAAGAATTACAAAAGGTTTTTCCAAACAAATTAACTAACATTTCCCATAACAATGGTATAGTTTACTTTACCATATCTAATACACTAGATATGTATCTGAGTGTCCACTGCCACAGGCAGGTATGTAGATTGACAATTAGGCATAGTTGACGTAACCTATTTAATGATTTAGAATATTGTTCCGACGTGAATCTCAGTGGCCTAATTAATCTAACAACTACAAGATATGTATTTTGAATAAATGGACAAAAAACAAAAATAAATAAATATATTAAATGTATGCATATAAATAATTATAATTCTTATAGCGTACTTATAAAAAGTTCTACTACTAAGTAAGTAATGGATTCGATTTCTACTGGTGGCAACATTTATAATACAGCTTATCCTCTGTTTACACAAATCCCTTATGTCGATATTTTTAATTGTTCGGAAAACGGAATAATGATTCACTAAGTTTTCTCTGCTTATCTCACAAACAAAGTCACTATAAACACAAGGCGTATCACGCGATCATCTCATGGTAACAACATCGGCATTTTCTTACAACTGTAGGTACTCAAAATTATTTATCAACAATTAATGTTTATACATTTCTATTTTAATACAAGTCAAACGACCGAGATGCACGTCGTCACTAGGTCAATTATTATTTATTTGATACAACTTGCTCCAATTTACATTAGCTTTACACCAATTAACATTAATTTTATATATTTCATATTATATTACTATTATTTTCTATACAATGTATCATTTGCATAAAATGTTTATATTTTGAACAAAGTATAGTAATAATAAGTAAAATATATTATAATATAACCAATATCTACAAGAATATACAGTACAAGTTTAAAAACAGCACGACAACTCACCCAATTGATAATAACACCGGCATATCAACACAAGAAACACAATCCATGATAAAAGTATGGGAGCGTCCTGCACTAACACCGCGTCCATCATAGTATCGAGAAAACACAGATCATAGGAAGGAAAACATTAAACTGGGAAATAAAACTTCCTTTGTTCGCGATTATGTGGGCAGACGGGTCGATGTCACTAGCTGACACACAAGATATGCGTCGACCGCTTGGCACAAGCGCGAGAGTTGCGATCCAAACGTACGAAAAAACGTTTACACCTTACAAATACCCGTCTTTACGAAAAAAAATGTCAAAATGTTGACAGATTGGATAAAAAATAAATAGTTTATCTTCTACCGTTAGAATAGACAAATTATTTCATAGTTAACTTTAAAAAATCACTTTTCATTGTATTTACTATCAAAAATCATAGTGAATTATAAATAAAAAAATGTTGTATGCTTTACACGTCTAAGTTAAATAGTAAATTTGGTAGTGTCATAGGGGATCCCGATAGAATCTCTCTAATCAGATAAGCGCGCGCAACGAACCCGAATCGTCGACTGACCTGCGCCGGCGCACGCGTGCTAACATCTGTCGGAGTATACTTGAAGTTGAATGATAACAAAAATAAAACCGCCTCCCAAGGGGCAAATTGAACAAAAAAAATGTCTATTGGAGAAAACAAACTAGTGTAATAAACCTGATATAAGGAGAAGGTGTCAACGAACCAGTGAAGTAAAAAGATGCGAATCTATTCGTGTCGAAAAAAATATACACGGTCATTGCATATTCATTAATACGAAAATCGACATTTACTATTTTGCGAAGAGATAAGAACTTTATGAGACTTTTTTTTACATACTAAGCAAGAATTATTATCAATTTAAATGTTAAATTTCTTTATTATAATATCTATTTATTATATATTGTGTTTTATAATTATAAATTTTGAATATTGAAAACATTGAGGCCTATCGTGGCGCAGGGGCACAAGCGCGTGACTGTAAACGCAATAGATTGGGAGTTCGATTCCCACTCGTGGAAATTAAATATTCAATATTTTTTTAGAGGCAAAGCGAGACGTTAGTTTTAATAAAAGCTTTTGTTTTTCATCAGCGTCAAAATATTACTAGGGCAAGGTACAAATAAATTATTATATTACTATAGAAATAAACAAATCTACTTTTTTAACCAACCTTTAAATATATATACAGCTCGTAAGATAATTTATACTAAATATTGTAATAAATAACAAACATTTCACTAAACATATTTAGTAATAGTGTATCCAAGCGCATGTGGCGCTTTATTACTCTTACCCAAACTTCGGTTGATTTATTTTATCAGTCTACTTTCTTGCAACAAATTGGTTGTAAAATAAATCAACAATAAGCATTCCGTATTTCGGGTATTATTGTCGTCGAAGCAGCATTCCTCATTTCGTTTAATTAATATTTCAAAATATATAGCATCATGATATATTAAATATGCTTAACCAATTTCATATAACTTAATTATTAATGATTTTTCCATCTTATGAATATTTTAAAAAAATATATATTGTTATACAACACGGAAAAGAAAGGCAGTGTTAATTATATTCTAGAATTGGTCATCACCTTTTGTTTATGGCAAATATATAAAGCAGTTAAAAAACGTAAAGTTAAGAAAATGTCGCCATAAATATTAAAATACATACCTATTTATATAAAATTAAAACACACAGTATATCTGTCCTAATTTGTCGGAATCCTAACGGGTGAGCATTACCATAGCCGCCATGCATGAAGTTGATATTAAAGTAAATGTGAACGCAATTACATTTACAAAGGTACCTATGTATGATAAACAGGGGTCCGTTCTCAGAAGAGCATATTACAAAAGTGGCACGAGCGCGGATCAAACATGTTTTAAATATTTCAACTGCAATGTATAAATTCCGTTGCTGAACTATTGCAATTTTCATATTATTGAAAATGCTTGTTGCTATATTGACTTAACTAATGTACAGTGGTGCACGTGTTTCAAGCGGTATGTAGGAATTTTCCTACACCTAGTGAAGATTCTGTTTTATTAAAGAGTACGTTCGATTCCCACTCGGGGGAATAGATTATTATTTTATTCCGCCCGTCAACTCGCAATATCTCGGAAATTCGGAGGAACGTGGGGAACGGAGTGTTTCTCTGTTCCCTCCATTTACCCTGCTACTTGATTTTTTTCATAAAGTTAAGTTTACTACGAAAAGAGTTATTATATTCATATCTTCAATTCTGTGATAACATTATAACCGGTAAAGTGAGCAAGGAGCCCCCTTTGATATTCAACGAGAAAGGGCTTAAAGAACACAACACAAGTGTTATCCCACCTTTACACTTGACGGAGTGTGAACAGCGTTTGACTTTTCCAAGTTTATTCGGGCCATTTAAAAATGTCCTTAGAATAGTTTGAGAGGACAATGAAAATTAGGTCACATTGGCTGAATAAAAATCAATAAAATGTTATAGTAGTAACATTATACAAATAGCAACAAGCTAGTGCTAAAACTAGTAAATATATATGTAAATAGGTTTATAAATATGCTATACATACGTAACGTTTGTGTTAAAGATCTGTGCATAGAGAATTTACCTTTGATATAAGTTTTGAACATGCCCTAGAGAATGGCCTTAAATATTCTAGTCTTGTATTGAAGCCTGGTTACTCTGAACGGGACAGATCTCAAGGGAAATCTAAATATTCGTGTGTTGTAATAAAAATTATTTTAATGGTAACAGACGGTGCTATGATTTTCGTTTAATATTTGCACTTTAACAAATGATTTTTAAAAAATATATATTCCGATTTAAAATCAAAAACATGTGTAAAAGTAACCCAATGTACTCGTACGAGTATATCTCACTATTCCTTCATTAAACAATAATATTCTAGAAATCAAGGTAAAAATTCAAATAAGTTAATAAGAATAAAAATTACAACTTTATTATTAAACGAACTTTTAAATAACAATGGAAGCTGTAATAATACAATTTAATTAAAAGAGTTTTCTTTCATAATAAAGCTCTTCTTAAGTTCAGGGTTGAAATTCTTAATCCTAGTAAGTAAAGCTGAATAAAGGTCAAGAACGCAATCCATTGTCCCTGCAACAGGAGAGAGTCCCTGAAGAACTAATAAGCGCCGACCTTGCTGTTATAAAATATTATATAACACACAAGTAAAACAAAACTAAGACTATGTTCCTAGAAAATGATATTCAAACTGAAATGTGAAACAGCAAAGGAGAAGTTTAAAGCAACATTACATAGGAATTTATGAATGTACAGTTCGCGAAAAACAATGTTAAAATTCAACAAGGTTTAACATTCAAGACGATATATGCTCGTTTTTGTTATGTTATCGAAGCGGGCAAAATTTCATTTTAAGGACGAATAATTACTTTTAACGTCGACTGCAATTATCTCAATGTCAATTGTTGCTTATACAAATAGGAAAAGTCAACAACGTGTGACACTTAAAATAGAAAAAAATATGATATATTATTATATTTTAAGTTCAATTCCGTTATCGTTATTACGTATTTTATACGTTTTTTTATATATTGTTGCTACGTCCCCTTGGTTTAGACACATTCTCATTATCAATAATAGAAAACTTCTAAGAAACAAATATTTACAATAGATTTTAAATAAAAATTAATCAAGGATATAGTACGGAGTCATTGGACTTGGCAGGACTTTATTGCAGTTGTTACTGTGCTCATTACATTGTGCTATAAAGCGAGAAACCGAGAGGTAATCAAGGTTCATTAGGAGCTAAGATAGGAGCGGGTGCGTAAGCCAAGCTAATAAAGCAACCTGAATCAAATCTTGTTTACAGGCTAGAACAGAGATATTTTTGTAATATAATTTAAATTTCAAAGTAATGAGAACTTAATTAAGAAAATATTACTTGGTTATTTCTTGTTATGAACTATTTAGCTTGTAATTCTAGCGTATAAGATTTAACATAATAAGTAATGGTATATGGAAGAATACTGCACGGTTCTTTTAAACATGAGCCATCAGCATTACTTTTTATGGACCGAGTCGTACTCGTGTTTTGTTTTTATATTACAAAACAAAAAACCTCCATAATATATTCACTTAATATTTTAATATAATATTTAACCGTGCTCCCAGAAATACGTAATAATAATTGTAGGCGATGAAATTATTGAAGTGCAGCAGAGGAACCTAAAACAGCGAAATCTCTTCTAATTTGTTAAAATTTTTCAGTCTTAGTAGACATCATCAGCAATTAATTTCTAGAGCGTACTTGATGACGGCACAACTAGAATAATTTTGTATTTGGTGAGGTAAAGAGGGCAGCTTGGACAGTGGGGGCATTTAAACATTATATTTGCGTTGCAAGCCCCAGGCACTGCTCTGAACTCACTCCAACAACGCGATGAGTCCGACACCCGCGCCATAGATCCTAAGATGTATCTTATATTTGCAGGTAAGCTGACTGCAATACAAGCCAAGAAAAATGCATTTAAGATCAAAATGTTATACAAACTCAAAACACTAATTAAATGTTAACCAAGCCTGAAGGTCTGTGAATAGTGAACATCCTTGCCCCATTTACCGCTTGCAGGAGGAATATCATTATATAGTCTTCGGAATGGTGTTTCAATAATGCATTTTACCTGAGAACGCTACATTACCGAGCTCCGCCGGTATCAGCACTACGTGTACCAATTTTAAATGGGTAGTTTGAATAAGTGAAGTGGAGGTGGACTTTTGCATGATTACAAGTATTAAAGATGTGGAAAAGGAAATGAGAGAGAAGCTATATAAAAATTGTTAAAAATATGGTAGGAAACCATAAAGTTTCAAAATTAACTTCCGATATTGTCTGTTGTTTTTGGTGGTTGTTGCTTTAAAATGTTTATAACATAAAGTCGTTTTTATTAGGTAATAAAATGAAGTAAGTTAATATACTTTCAGGTTATAAGTGTATGTGTTATAATTATTAAGCATAATTTTTGTAAAATGTTAATTATATTATATTATTATATGTAATATAATATATTGCACACACAAACTTAATAATTCAATGACTTTGAGTCGCCGCCGGCTATATGAAACCGTACACAAACTGGTCCGCAAACTAAATTAATATTGAGAAGCATTGTTTTACAACAATAACGCCATAACAGTAAGTAAATTATAATTATATTTTCCTTTCAATATACACTTTTATTGACAAAACGATGAAATTTGATTTTATTTTTAATTAGAGATATAAAAGAACCTTATATTTATACCTTCAATGATACATTTTTCTTGAAAATAAGGGTCTTTATTTACCCTTGATTTATATTCAGTAAACAGTATAACCTTTGAAACATCTAGTCTAGACTGGCAAGAACGAATTATAAGAGTGTTTGTATTTTCTTAGCAATATTTTTTGAAGCTCAAATTTCTTTCTAAATAAAATAATATAGAATTTCTTTGGCATTTATTTGTAGATTAACAGAAGCTTTTTTGCTTAACTTTTTTTATTTTCACTTTTTGCGGCAAAAATGTTAGACCAAAGGGACCGGCTACAAAGCGGTAGGTATATGTAGAAATAAACGAGAAATATGCACGAAACATATGAGATATGAGTGTTATCTTTGAGACGACTGAAACACACATAAAACAACGCCATTATTTTTTACTGACCTGAATGCCGAAATGAAGTAAAATAATTTTAGAATTATAGGTGGTTCACGATGTTATAATATTTTATAAAATTAATATAGTTATTTTTATTTTCTACATGTCCCGCTACAAATAAAGATTAACCCAAATAATTTATTATATCAATAATATAATATAGATTTCTGTTCATATTTCTAGCTTACTTAATATCGGTCGGCTGAACGTACTTATCTCAGGAACTAATGAATGGCTCGAATTAAAAGAAACTTTTTATGTTGGATAGTTCACTTATCGAGGAAAACATTGGCTATATTATAATCACGTTAACCGTTTTGTCGCAATCCACTACAGTGGGCCCGCGGTCAAAGATACCTCGGGCACTCAGAATATGACACAACTCTTCGTTGTTTTCATGTAAAGCTCATTAGTTAATTTGTATTGTGATCGTTTAAAATAGATATATTTTTTTAATAATTAAAACGTTTAACGTAACGTAAAAGTTTAATATAATAAATAATAAGTTATAATCAAATAAAGTTTGTAAAACGTAAAATTAGATTAATAATAAGTCACCATAAAAGAAATCAAATAAAATACAATGCACAGTATGTAATTAGCACCTTCACTACTACAGCATTCTTTTATACCATACTAATCTCAACAACAATGTTATTTAAACATTACAGTCAAATGGTAATTCAACAAGTGGCGACTTACCGTCTACATCGTTGGGCTGCGCACGCGCATCGGCCTGCTTCGGCGTGCTCGTGACACGGGGTTGGGCACGGCGGCACGGCGGCGTACATTCTGGTGCACGCTGTTAAATAAACAAATGTATATTATTATGTGTAATTTCATTGTTTTGCGTTAGATAAATGTAAAAATACTTTCTTATGAAATATGTATGTTGAAGTTATCTTTATGCTGCTTTTAATATACGGTTATTATGATAGATATCTGCAATGTTATTTTTTGTATAACATTTTATAAGTATCTATAAGTGAAATATTTCGTGAATAACTGAATATTAAATTTCTTTTCATATTCCCTTCGATACTTGTAGAAACAATGTATGAATTACGTTTGTATTCGAATACAAGTCAAAGAATGATTTTAATTTAATATTTTTTTTCATTTCTTAACTATGTCAATTATTATGTCATTAACATTAACATAAAAAGAAAAAAATAGGAAAATATTTATGAATCACATGTTCATTTTGTAAAAGCAAACTGTTTTAAGGCGGATTTTAATTTTTTGTATTGGGGATTGTTGTGGGAGAAAAAGAAATAACAAAATTCTTGTGAATAAAAAAAACATAGTTATTGATCGGAGTCATACTATCTCAAGTTAGTGTAATTTATTGTGGTGAATATTTTTTTAGACATTAGGTTTTATTAGTTATTCTGCCTCATTATTAGCAAATATTAAGAAATAAATAATATAAATAGAAACTTAATAATATAATAATGAACTAAATATTTTCAATAAACTAAATTAACATAAAATCAGAAATCTAATATCTCACCGGCTTAACTTTACTCTCTTTGAAGTAAATTCTCATTTTAATCACTCACTATTGTTCACTCATGAAATTTATGATTTGCTTAGCATAAGAATCAAGAGTTATTTGTGGTGAAAATCGTTGTATCTAGTAGGAGAAAGGAGAAATATTGGATTCAAATTAAAAACCACAACGCGAAAGGAGAAATCAAAATAAAAGAATTATAAAACTAAAACAATAATTTAAAAGTTATCAGTTAGCCCATAATACGACTTAAACTGTACAAGACGATCAAATCTATACAAAATATAAAACTTTAAATAGGAAAATTATTTACAATAAACATGTAAGAAAAACACCTATGATATAATAATGACTTGTTATCTCATTTAGTAACCAGGTAAGATAATTAACTATTAAGTAGGAAGAAAACAACACCACGATATATTAAATTACGAAACGAAGCAATGTAATAATGTAATTTGAAACTGATATCAAATTATTTAAAGCAGTAAGTAAACTACTTGTTACGAAACCTAAACCTAGGTCCGTGAGGGCACACAGAAGCGTCCTTCGTAGAATAGAATGTTGATCTAGATAAACTTAGACAACCTCCCACTACAAACTTGTCACACTAAAGCATGAAATTGATAGGTACAACACGTTTGCTATTACAAATATAAATTCTATTATAGGGACTTGAATCGAAGAGGATAAGATAAGCTTAGATGTTTCCTGTTTAAATGTTATTTGACGCCAATGTGGTATGATTGGAAAGCGAACGACTAGATATGACGGTAATGGGTTTAACGGACACACGGTAAAACCCAGGGTTTAAAAAAATCCGGGTAGAAAAATCACTAATTTGAAAATACTAAAATATACATAACAATATTTAAAGTTATTATCCTAGTCGTCTCAGCGAAAACACGAAAACGAAAGATTTTCTTTTCTAACATATCGAAATGGCATTACAATTTTAGTTTAAATTTATATTTTCACCCCATTTTCAGGCATTGCGTATTGAACAGCGAAGCTTATTACTGTAATACATATCGTATGTTACGAGAGAGCGACGAAATCAAAATTATTTATTCCCCAAGTTGGAAATCGAACCCACATCCGACGCGTATACAACGAGACTGCCGCTAAGCCATGACGGCATCAATCTAGAATAGAATGAGAGATATTTCATCAGCTAACGAGAAATTATATGATTGTTGTTATTGGCATGTATTAAAAACATGCAGTTTCTCGTTTCTCCCCAGTGTTTATCTACGCAGAGCGTGATAAATTAAGCATGTCTAGGATTATATCACTTCTAAGATGTGAAGCGTAACAAATTAAACGTATTTATGAGTTTCAAAATGAACAAATGTTTTTCTAGTATTGGATATTTCGGAGTTTGAAAAATATATGATACTGTTTCTTATTTATTGTCATTCTTTTGAATTAAAAAAAAATATAATTAAAAACGTATATTTAAATATTAAAATTGAACCTTGATGTATGTTTAAACAATGAAATACGCCTAACGAGTCATGCTTACATAAAAAAGATGTAGGCAGTAGGTTGTAAAAGGTCAATTACTTTATTGTTTAATTTGTTTAAAACATTTAAAATATAATTTACAAATAAACAAACAATAATTATGGTTAATTGCAATAATTAGTTTGGTTTTATAAGAAACAACAATGACTTAAATTAATTGGTTTTATATTGATATTATTTTAAAAACAACAAATGATATTATAGAAAATATTTTTGAGTTACACCGCCAATTCCTTTACGAGATAAATTCAATTTTATCTGACAGCTGACTCAAATAAAACTAGATACGAAGAAAAACGTATTTAGAACCTTAATAAAGATTTAAAATAAAATTAACTAACAATGAAATAAACCTTTTCTTGTATTAGTACATTTTTTTCATAGTTATAATGATCCAGCCAAACTACTTTACTTATAATCCATAAGCCACAAACTGCTGGCCATATAAGGCCTGATCGAACGAGGTTACCCCCACATCGTATATCCGAACAACCATACTAGATATACGATAGAAGTTAATTAATAAACTATCACCAGCCATAGAATCCTTGATTAGAAGATTCATCGCTAGCTTGCAAAGAAACAGACGTAAATAGATATAAACGTTGTTTAGAAATTAGAATATATGAACATGACGTGACCATACAACGGAAGTAAATTGCAATACGAATGTTTTCACTGCCTTGTAGCAATTATTATAACAAACCAATACACTTTCAAATACATTCGAATTTGCTTTTTCATATGATAACATTATAGTATAAGGATTATCTATTTCATCACTGGCCTACAATTATACGAATATAAATAAAGTGAAGACATCCAAGACACTGAAGCAAAAAGTAAATGCGAAAAACCACCACTATATGATACAATAAACACAATCGCCTATAATCTAACAAGAAAATAAATTTGTTATTTAAAAAAAACATGTTATAATATAAAAAAAATTAAGATATATAACCGAATAAACTCAAGTTAATTTATAGCACAGACAGTGCATACGCGTCGCGTGCGCGTCGTATTCGCAACTGGAGGTGCGCGAGCGTCGATGTCTTTCACTTAGTTTCGTTAAGTAAAGGTTCCCTGCCATCAAACTAATGATGTTTAGAACTTAGTGTTAGTGTATAAGAAATAGCATTATGTAATTTAATGTGTATTCTTTATAATAATAATAGCTAAAGGACGAAAGCATTAAATATTTAGAAAATTGTTTTTTAAAACCAATTTCTTTATCAATTCTCATCATTTTATTAAGTTTTAGTAAAGAGATTTACATCAAAATTCTAATAAAAGTAAAAAATATATATTAGAAGCAAAAAAAAGCATATTATTTAACAAAAAATAAAAAGTTAACGCACCTCGCGGGCATATACGTGCGGCCACGCAATTTCAAGCATGAACGGTACATTCAGAGAACACAACCAATAATTATTACGACGACGAGCGAAACATGACATGCGAGTAAAGAAACTAATGTTACTTCTTATACACTTGTAATAGCTTATCGACGTTGCAATTTATTAAATGAGATCTTAAAAATTAAAATACCTATATATGACGAAGAATAATAAAGTAAGAAAAAACCAAATATTTATGAAGCAATAAAAATTTAAAAGCAATTATTGGTACACGTATGAAATGCCCAATGTTGTAATAACGAAAGACAAGCTGCTGTATTTTTTGTGAAAAAAGGAATTTCATAATATAAAATGAGGCCAGATCGATGATCATATCCAAATACGAAGAGATCTTGCACGGGCAGACGAGGTCGACTGCATGTCAGCGTGTATTCATACAATACAATACAATTAATACTGGTGGGTGCTACCAAAATTGGAGATGTCGCTTGACCAACCTCCTGAGAACTCTGTATATTTAAAAATATATATATATATATAATGAAACTTGTATGCATATTTATTAAGGAGAATATTAAATTTTGAAGTAGTCAAACAATTGAACAAAGGGCAACAGATGTTAAATTTTGACTGTAATTCCCAATGAAAGACAAGAAAAATCTTTATACATTTTTCATAAAAATCACATAAAAAATATAAATTAATATTACAACAGGATCATTCGTTTAAAAAATTAAAGTGAAATGGATCGTAAACAAAAACAATAACAATATTAGTTAGTTAAATAAATTTCATATCATTTTTAGTGCACAAATTGATATTTACTCGAAAAAAATATATACTCTATACTTACAATTAGTATATTCTAAAAGTTATCCTAAGAAAAAAGATCTATAAATTCGGTATTAATGTCTAGAACGAGACTGAGTAGATCATTGCAATAAATTTTACGAAACAACTTAAAACTTTATATACTGCTCGGTAGAGAAATGCATTAAAAGCAACTGTGAAGGGATATAGTGAAAATATATTAAAGAGTTGTTTTAAATGTTTTCTTGAAATTGAAGTAATATAAATCTTTTATCACCGAAGTCCAATCTTTTACGAAGTCAATAAACAACAAGTCGTAGCTCAGTGGCGTAAGCATGTGACTGCAAGCGCGAGAGATTGTGGGTTCGAATTAAGAGGATGTCAAATTGATATCATATAGTACGCGATGGAATGTACAATCATACCCAAAAATAATACCCCAAAAAACTAAACATGTTCCCTAAAACTTTTTAAATATAATAATCTTGTACTAACTGAGTAACACCAAGGCGATTAAGTGAAGCTTCAATCATAATTTACATGCGTTTCGTGACAGCCACATGCGGGGACGCTTGACCCGATTGCATGTGACATGTAAACACTGTATGTGACCGTTTGTCATACACATGTTACATGTTACAGGGTTATATTTATATTTATTATTATATTATTATCTTATTTTTAGTCCTTTATTTTACACGGGTTGCCTGGAAGAGATTGCTTGAAGCAATAAGGCCGCCTTTGCATACATTTTATAAAAATATATTGTTTCTATTGTTATATGTATTTTTGTGTGCAATAAAGTTTTTTCTATTCTTTTCTATAATATAATAGTTTTGGTTATAATAATTATATTCATTTTCAATATGTTTTTTAGTGGCACAAGCGTGTGACTGTAAAGGCGACAGGTTGTGGGTTCGATTCCCACTCGAGGAAATGTAATATTTAATATTTACATTGATTATAGGCAAAGCCGGTTGGAGATGAGATGTCGGAGATGGAGAGTAGAGTGTCTTAATATTCTATCTGCCAACCCTGCTATATGCGGAATACAGCGTGAAGTAAATAAAACATTTTTTTAGGTATATTAACTATTACTAGTTTTAGAAGAAATTAAGAATATTGATATGTTTAATTATTATTTGGAATTTAATTCCGTTCAGTAACAAAAAAAACAAACAGACAGTCACTTCCGTATTATTTTTAGTATTGTTTTGTATACACAAAGCAATTAAATTAAAATTGTGAATTAAATTTAAACTGTTTTAATATTCATATATCAATTTTTTATGTAGTGGATAAAAGTTTTATGAATGAAACAATGAGGTTGTATTGATATGTTAATACCCATATGTCATTGACAATATGCGACAAATTCATTAAGTTTCGTTAAATTATTCCACTTTTTTTTAGATAAAACAACAATTCATTGAATTTTTTTACAAGGAATGCTATTAAAATAACTATAGGCCAAGGTGTTTCCAATTTGTTAAATGTATCGCCATATCGTCAAGGAGAATATAGTGAGCGTAAGGCACAAATATTCATAAGTGTATTATACTATAGGACAGCACGTAAGCTATATGAAAAAAAAAGTGTTAATAATTAGCCGTCAGCAACAAAAAAAATACAAGAATAAAAAAAACTAATTAATTATTATGAATTTGAACCTTAGACTAACCAACTCAATTATACATTCGAAATATAATTCCAAAAGCCTCGAATGAAATATACCAAATAGGTAATAGAATAGAAGTTTTCCCATAACGACCAAACTAATTATCGTGGATTATCTCGCCAGCTACGTAGAGGTGAAGGTTGTATGAATGAACACCTTATTTGGCAAGCAGTAATAACTAACGGGGAGTCAAGTTTAACAACATACTATTATTTAAAATGAAAACGAGTTAACTATCCTTAGTTGAAGACCTTCGAATTGTAGACCGAGAGACCGAGTGTAATAATATTTTACAGACTGCTAACAAAAAAAATATTACTATGGCCTACTAAAATAAACTGGTCGCATTTGTAATGAATAATGCAAAAATTAATTGAATATTACCTATTCATATGTTTAAACCAAATATGCTAGTAGTTATACGAGGATCATTATTGAAAAACGTGAAAGAAATTCAGAAATATTTTTTTCAAAATAAACTGTTAATTCATGAAGGTTCCCTAGATGAAAGAAGAAGAGATTTTTTTATCTTGACAGTGTATCCCGCACATAGCAGGGCTTCGTGTAGAGTATATAGAATAACTAGGCGCTATGCTTTGCCTCGTTACCAGAGCGAGGAAATGACGACCATAAATAAATATTGCATTTCCTCGAGTGCGAATCGAACCCTGCTGTCGGGTTCTGTATATTCGTATGCTTATAATACTTTACAATTATTAAAATTACTGAACATACATGGGGGGTGAAATGGGTAGGTACTCAGCTCCCCTATCCATAGACTACTACTGTTAATCCGTCAATGGTGATAAACCTGTATAGGTACAAAATTAAATTGTGTAATAATAAACAAATTTATTTAATTGTACTGACAAAATGTAATTTATGAATAAATGAAAGAGCTGAATATACCTGTAATTAATATTAATATGATTAATAAAGTAAAATTCAATCTGAAATTTCTTCAGAATGTCTAAACAATAATTTTCTAAAGAAGATACAAATAGTAACCCTAGCACATTTTCTTCATCAATTACAAAATCCAATGTTTAATACATACATAATATAAGGGAGAAAACGAAGCTTAATCAATATTCCACCTTATCATATCGCTCATGACAGTACTTCCTTATGACTAATAAAAGATAAAAGGTTGCCACTAGAGCATTAATGAAGAAATTGTGTCAAGTGTAAAGTGTGGAGGGCAGCTTGTTAGCCATAGACCTATTCAATATCATGTTTTTTGTTTTATATTACAAATTATATATTGTATTGTATGATAATTAGCAATTAGCAGTGTTATGAAGAACAAACTGACAAATACAATATTTAATTTTTTACTTCCATTTAAAAGGTGTTCAGTAGGTACTAATCGCCTTACACAATCGAACTTACAACTTCCGCCAGGGTAACGAAAAAAAGCCATTAAAATAACATTATTTAAAATAAAATTGCTTAATAAATAATATTGCTTCAATAAGTTTACATTTGTGTTTTTATAATTGAATTATTTTAAAGAAGCAGCTTGTTACAAAGGCAGGTGAAGTTACCAAAATGTGTGGTAAAATTATATGGTACGTCATTGAAAGAAGGCAACGTTATGAATAAAAGAACAGTAGGTACTGAAGAAAGGATAAATTAAAATGTATGTTTTAATAATTACAGAATATAAATATCATACAATTCTATTTTATCATCAACTCTTTTAAGAGTTCTTTAAAATATAAAAATAATATTATTAATCAGGGACCCGCTCGGCTTCGCCCGCTTGGACTACACAATTATTTATTATTTAAATGGGTTGCGCCGCTTCTGAGATAAGCATGAAGAAAAGCAAAGACAAACTGGGATTGTCTTTGCGTTTCTTCTTAGTTCTGTTTCGGGTTCTATTAGGTACATTGTTAAATGGATAAACATCAATTTATCCAATATATCTTCCATGTAGACATCAATCAGTTATGATTTTACTATAAACTACTATATACTATACATGTAGATGTGCAATTGATATGACGGTCAATTTATATCAAAATTACACCTAATAAGCAATTTCCTTGTTTCCATGTGAATAAATTTTCTCTATCCATTCTGATAAGATGTTAACTATAAAGAGATTATCTGGAGTTAATAGTCAATATAAGCTGTCTTCGCAATCCGCCCACGTGTATTGATTCCTCTTTCCAGAACATAGCAACGACATACAATATTACTTTCCCTAATATGTATTTACGTGTTAGAGATTATAATGTCTCGTGTAGTTGAGTAGTAAAGTAAGAGAAATTTATAGCAAATTAGTATGCATACAAAATGAATTAAGACTACCAAAAAGATGTAATTTTCTTTGAAAAGAAGTTTTCTGAGTGTTATAAAACTACAATGTATAAGCTAAAAAGTAGTTAAAAAGTTGCAAGCGATATGGTCCTATTTACTAGCTTTAAGTATTAATCGTTAAAGTTTAAAGGCGGAGTGATAACGCGGACGATTTAATTAATTTATGTTCAGGTGTTGAGTCTCGGCACCCCAACACGCAATTTCTTAAAATTCGAGCAGCGCATAAGGATTGGAGTGGTACTCTACACATACACTAGGTTCCCTCTTTGTATATGCGAGATTAAGCGTGAAAAAAGAGTAAAAATATAAAACAAATAAAACTACTCACCAAGCTACTTTCTCCGTTTATCCCATTTTCGACAAGAATGTCCTCAAACAATATATCAGCTTCACAAGGGGAACAAAGATTACTGAGCAATTCACTGAATCTTTCTACTTTCCGAACACACACGGCACCTAACAAGCCCACTTCGGATTTCACTAATTTTGGCACAACACCATTTTCATTTTTCACTTTATCAACTTTATTATTAGCTGTATATTCTTTAATAGGAATGTATGAATTATTTGAACATTTTTTGAGATCCTTTTCTTGCGTCTTTTCTACTTTCGGAACATTTGATCGTATTTCGCTACTTTTATCTTCGACCAAATCGTTGTATATATCTTCGAATATCTCTTTTTCCAAATTGCTGGACACATTTTTGTCGCCAAGTATATCATTCAATATGTCATCAACGTCAACACTCTTATCTTCGTCATTTATACTACTTATTTTAGATTCATCAGTCAAAGATATACTTTTCTTTCTCTCGTCTAACTTTAAAAAATTCTTTTCGTCAACAATTTTTCCTTTAGGACTACTAACTATAAAATTATTTTTGTCTTTTTCAAAAATATTTTTATTATTGGAATGTTTAAGTTTCGATCTAATAGCACCATTTTCTTTCTCTGGAAAACTTGCGGTCGCAATTTTCAAGTTTTCTTTTTCGTGGCTCTGTCTTCTGTTGGAATTTATTCGCTTATCTCTATCTACTATTTTGGCATTTTTAGGTGATTTATTTTTTTCATCTTCTAAAAGTGATAGTACGGAAGAGCTTCTATTGGTCTTCTTCGGAGACTGGCAAGAGTCTGAATTATTGGCAGCAGCAGCTCTAAGGCGTGACGTTCGCGTAGTTCTAATAGGCACTGAAGTTGAAGCTGTGTTCAAATTTAATTCGGAGGAAGACTTAAGATTTGTTACCGTATCTTCTAAGGGCGATCGACTAGTTCCTTTCTTTGGACGTCTGAAATGAGACAAACAACATTTTAATTTATAACATAGTATTTATAATAAACAATTCAAAATTTTTTTCTTAATTTAAATAGAAATACGTTTTATCATATTCAAATGAAACTCAACCCACCTCTCAGTCACATTAGAAGAGAATAAAGTCGCCGTTCTAGCTGTCAGTTGTCTCCTTCGCTCTTCCTTATATTTCTGTATCCTGGCCGCTCTGGCCTCGTCCGCGGACTGGCTCATGTCGTCCCCCAAGTTCAGACGATGTCACGAACGATTTATGTCTTCCCTGTATATTTGCGCGTCCTTAAATCTAGTTTGAATCTTGTCTAGCATTGCGACATTAAGCAAGTAGGGCGGAATTGTTGGCAGTGATTTATACAGGCTAAGGCTGGAGGTAGGCGTTGAAGTCTCGTGCGGTATCTGAAATTCAAAATAACATACATTACATAAAAAAAGTAATTTGCATGAGAAAATTACACGCTATTTGCCTATCGAATCGGAGGAAGAGATTATCTCTTTATCCTTTCTAAGTAAGTAAACAAACATTTTCATAAAACCAAATGGATTGCATTTGCACGTGTGAAACAAGATCTATGTGACATCATTGTGTGCAATACGAGCGCCGGCAGTCGCAAAATCACGGAATAAAACAATACTGTTTTGCTTATCGCAAAGCGCGGATTGCGTTTCAAGGCACATCGGCTTTTGTTCCATTGTTACGCTTCTCCTGTAAACTATGGGAATGATTGTGTTACGCACTACTAAGGTGATGTATCATCGTTAGGAAATGGCTCACGTTGTTCTAATTTGGGCTGTTTAGTTTTTATGCCGTATAACGCCTACTTGTTTATGGAAAAGTTAATTGTTTACTTATATTTTTTAGGTGTCACACTGTTTCCCTACATATATAGCAGGATGAACACAAAAACCTAGTATTACGACACTCCGTTCTCTCCGTCCTTCGCTTTTCTTTGAGACGCGGAATTTAACGCCGCACTTTATTAGACCAGAGCGTGCCAATGAAAACCATTCATAGGTCCGAATGGCGATCGAACCCTCATTCACCTCATTTACAATTAGACGCTATCACACTGCTACAATATCCTGAGCAATACTTGAAAGTATTACTTGAAAATACAGTGGACATTTAACTTAACGTCACTCGATTTAATGACGGTTCCCCTAAAGAAACATATGAAACATATGATGCCATAAAATACTTAGTCCCTTTAGTGTCGTACAAATCACACACTCTGTACGTTTCTGCATTTACATAATTTATTTATCTACCTACATACATACACAGCTTCACGCTTTATCCCTAGCGGGATAGTCAGAGAAGACGGAGCGCAAAACGCTACGGTCTCCACATACCTCGACTTTCGCCGTGTCCACTGCCATCATCCTCTTCAGACATGCCCTCCGGGGGGTCCTCATGTTTTTTACGTGACCTTCCTCCAGTATCTTTGATACTGTGTTTTCGAAAGTCAACCGAGGTTTTCCCCTTTATTTATTCATTTAATTATATTTACTTCTTAGTAAAACTAATAATAAAGTTAGACAAACAAAAAATCCACTGCACAATTATTTCTCTTCGTAAATGTGTACAATTCTATCCAATATTACTATTTGTACGACGAAGCTGGCTCGTAATTACATGAATCGGAGTGAGCAAACTTCGCAACTTGGTATGTTATTAAAAGGAAAGTAACAATAGGATATTTTAATTAAAATTATTTTCCTTTATCTAACTTGGTATAAGAGAAGGATTTATGATTTATTTACTGTACAGTTATTTACTTTAGGTTTATTTAACTTCAGAGTTCATACCCAAGTTATACATAAGGTCATATAACAAACGGAAATGTAGTAAGAAATAAGCATCATTAAACATTATGTGTAAAGATAGCCTCTTTACACATAATGTTTAATGATGCTTATTTCTTATTACACTATATTTTTTTTTGTTAATAATGTAAACTATTGGCAATAAGTATATTAAGTATAAGCAAAAACTCTGTGACTTAATAACAACTTTGTATATTATTATTAATCTTTTAGTACTTTTTATCAAGAAACATTATGTATTTTTATCTTACTTAAAATAATTAATTCCCTCAATTGGAAATCGAACCTAGAACCGTCACCTATAGATGCACATCGCGCCAAGACAGCCTCAAATTTCAATAATGCACATTCAATTATTACATAATAATTATGTAGGTTGTACGCTTTTACTCACGTAAGTGGCCGCGAACGTAAAAGGAAAATGCTTATTAAACAAGGAGTAATCGCATTAATGGCTCATCGTAGTCATAGTGAGCATAAGTAACATTGGCATTGAGTGATGTTACATAGGTATGTACAATACAGGCACAAAGTGTGACTGTAAATGCGACAGGTTGTGGGTTCGATTTCCACTTGAGGATATGAAATATGTCATTCTCATTTTTCGCTCTGGTGTGCGACGTTGGGTTCGGCGGAACATAGGGGGCGGAGTATGTTAACACTAGGTTCCGTCTGCCTACTTTTATGTGTGCGGGATACAGCGTGAAGCTGATTTTTTATTGATATTTAATTATACATACTAAATGTTACAGGAAGTTTATTTTTTTTAAAATACAAAGTGCCCACCTATAAGCCTTCACAGATTGAATTTAATAACTTAGTAAATTTACGTGACTTTTACTGGTTTACGACACGACAAAGGTTTTTTTTAAAAGGTTATCCATTAAACAAACCATTTCCACTTCCATATATCAGCATTAAATTTATATGTTTACTAAATAAAAATAAACAATATGACACGTACCGCACATATTTATTGAACTTATTAACAAAATAATTTCATTTAATAAAACAAAATTAGTATAAAAATTACTCTCTCACTATAAAAATTAGGATAGAATTATTTTTCGACCAGCTTCATTCCATATACTACGAATAGCAGGATAGGAAGAGGAAACCTAGTGTCTTGCCGCATTTTCGGGGCATTGAGTGGCGGTACTTAACGCCACGCGAAAAAATTAAAATATTAATAAATAATAATCCATTCCCCCGAGAGGGAATCGAATCCAAAACCGTAGCGTTACGGCAACGCGCCACAACGGCCTCAATTACTAGTTGAATTAATAGAGAAGGCACTTAATTAACTACTTTGCTGACAGAACATTTCCTTATACACCACGAGATAAATCTATAAAACATAAAGATAGATAAAGTACCTATAATTAAGTGATAAATGCATGGCGCAGATAAGTTTAATCGTTGCAGAGTGCACTAAAAAGATAACCTCGTAACACAAATCAATAATATTATAATCATAGAAACAATGTTAATTGTAATATAGGTCGAACACGTTTTAATGCAGTCGTCGATCAACACGTGAATTGGAAGAGAGTCATTGACTACGTCGTTGCATTTAAGACGTACTTCTGACCTAATTGCCAACGGTGATCGTGGGTTCGAATTATAGTTGTGGGATTGTGTATATTTAAAATATATGCAACGTGATATTTCGTGAGTTTCTTTTAAGACGGCATTTATTGTATAGAAAAACGTGAAAATGTACACGTGGCTTTCAATATAAATCAATTAAAATAGCTATTTGCAAGTAGATATATGGTCGTTCCATAGCTTTATATATTTACGTTATAAAATATGAATAGGTGCTTTTAAAGTTTATATTATTGGGCGAAATCTTCTACCAGCTGGATTCCGAACTCTAAAAGGAGAATTGGCAGACCAAAAGGGAGATGGCGAGACGAGCTGGACCATTACAAGCCTGGCTGGTAGTCGATAGCGCCAAATAGACCAGAGTGGAAGAAGTGGAGGGAGGCCTTTGCACAACAATGGGACAGTACCTGCAGGCTAGGAAAAAAAATATTATTGTATAAAATATCCAAATATTTATATAAGTTTTATATAAATTATATTTCTTATCGATTAAATGTTTCAACGTAAAAAAAAACGATAATAAAGTAATATTGAGACATTAATATTACATTATAATACATTCTTGTCTGTTATATCTGCACATCTGCAGGAATCCAATCGCAATCTTCTGAGCGACTCCACAGTTTTTATAGAATTGTGTATTCTCACACTCTACTTCACACGAAGACGCAACTAATGTTTGTTTTTACATCCATATTGACTTTTTTCCATGGCCTCGATAGTTTTATAAATAGTATTAAATATAGGCTTCTTTATACTGAATATTATCATAAATTACTTTAGGTCTATGAGACTTGGATGATATTTAGTAAAAAAGAAACTTTTCTTAATCATTCTCTTGCTGGTATACACAATTAGAAAAAGAAACCTGATTTTCATCAAAAATAACGAAACTAACTGACAAATAATGAGAAGTAGTTGCTACAGTTTCAAATTTCAAACTATAAACTAAGGATAATCAATATAATGGGGTAAAATCATCTACTATACATATAATTAGTGTTGAGAACGCCAGAACCATGTATTTAAGCGCAAGCGAGCATGGATCCGCATACCGACGGTCGTTGAACGCGTTGGACCAATCTTACGAGATAAATAGCGTAGAAAATGTTACTTTTTGAGGCAAATCTAGTAATTAAGTAAGTACACTCGATGTTTATGCGTGTAAGAACTTAGTGATAGATCACTTTGTTCTTTACTTTTGGACTTTTTTATGATGTTTCGTAGCAAATTAGAAATACGTACGCCATGAGAAGAGCTCTTACGCCGCAGTTTAAAATATTATGAAAAATTGAAATTATTTATATCTTTAACAATTATTTATTTTTAAAAAATTTCTACAATGGTAAAATCAAAATTTAATGATGATTAGTAATTACTATTTAAATAGGCTATTTTCAGGTTTTTAAACACAAATAAAATCAGTATTTCGTCCATTCCATAGAAGAAACTAACTATTGGCCTCGAACAAGACCCGAAAGCGTTTGTTATTAGATTCGTTATCAACGCTGTTATCGTCACCAGTGAAATTAGAGCGAAGGCAGATGCTCCACTAAACGGCTTTATCTTGGTACATTATACCTATGTTAATTTTTTATATATAATATAATGTAATACTATTAAAAAAATTTAAATATTGATTTAATAGTAGTGACAATAAATAAATGAATTATTATTAATTTCTTTTATGTTTTACCTCATTTCAAAAATGAGGAGGTTATCAATTAGTGTTGAGAACGTCAGAACCATGTATCGTTATCAATTAGACTTTACCTATACTTTTTTGTATCTGACAAACTTTAGTTCTGTCTATGCCAGACAAACCAAAATATTTGTGGACCGATCCAGGTTTATGAGACATTCCGAACATTATGAGACATAAGGATTCTTAGAAAAAGTGTTATTTACTAGATGATACATCTTATGGTATATCATTGAGCGAGGGTGAGACAGTACGTACGTGAAAACAAAGTGAAGAGTTCGGAACGAACGGATTATAATAACCTATCATAAATCATGCTCGCTGAGAATAATACACTACTCCTTATGACGTAATCGGTCAATGCATACCATTAGGAAAGAAGTTTTAATACCATAGATGATCTAATAGACTATTACATATTTTCTGCTCATATTACCGCAACTAACACTTGAAAAAGAGATTATGATAAAAAAATCGATTTTTATTAAAAGCATAAAATTTAATAACTATATACGAAAATGAACAATGTTTGTCTATCAATCAATCTGGATCTAAACATTAATATACAGACAATATAACAAATCGATCGTTATGTAACGTTACCTCGCAAACTTCTGTGCATAAATCATTATTCACAGCTACATCGCTCCGGGAGCAGTACAGAAATAAATTCAAATAACACCCGAAAGGATCTCTGCGAGAGACCAAAGTATTTGCAATAAACTATGGAGAAAAAAAGATAATAAAATATTTGTTATAAAAATATAGGATATTTTTATGTTCTTATTGAAGAGTAGGTGGGATGTGTAATGAGTGTAAGTTCAGATCTTATTTCTTATGTAAATGTATATATTATTATGAATTAAAATATGTGAGACAAATTCTAGAAATTGATTAAAATTGAGTCCTGCAAGAGGTTTTTTTTACTAAGTATAGGTGACTCTACACTTTTTAAAAAGTGTACGGTTGTAAGTTCTCAACTAAATATGCAAGACAATAAATAAAATTACTTAAATTACATTGAATAAGTAAGTTTAAGTTAAAATTGATTAAATAATAATTTCTTTATAAACAAAAAATAATTTAATAGTAACTTGAATGCATACAAATAAAAGTAAACGAGACATGATAAACACATGACAGAGATGAATTGAATGCAAAAAAAAATACTGTTGATTAATTGAACAGGTAGAAACAACAAAGCGGTGATTATGTATAGGTAGGTATACAATATATTGTTATGCAAAATCCTTTATAATTATTTTAAAATTAACGACTAATTTATGGATATACTCGTATGTATTGATATTTTATTAATTGCTCAATTAATTGCCACATTATGACAATAATAAACTTAATATTTTTATTTGTGTAGATAAAAATGGCAAACACAGAAACGATAAAAGGTCATATAGCTGTGTATAACACAAAAAAATGAATTTAAAACGTGTTTGCAACATTGTGTGTAGTTCTCACAGTGTAATTCCATCTCAGAACTGCCGTACACGCGACATAAATACATACGATTCCACAAGCAAAACGTCTTTGAAAGTGAAGCTTAACTCTTCGTGGCATATGATATGAATATGATAACACGGCATATCAATATTTACTCAGCTCGTATGAGTAAACATGGCAAACTGTCGACGGCGACTGGCGGACTTTCCTCGCCATACAAACAAACTTGTTTTGCGAAACGCACCCGTGCAACTTTGGCCGTTTCACTTATAGCAAGCAAGGCAAGATTAATAAAATTTAATTTTATCTTTCTTCATATACATACCCGCTACGTTGTAAATAAAGAAAAACCTGTTAAAATATCTCTTGAACATAATTTATATTGACAGTAATTTACAAGAATTAACTTTTTATGTATGCGAGAATTATCTTTTTAAATATCAAATTACTTTCTTTCGCCTTCCTGTTGCCTCTATACAAAGGTGGTCGTTTTTTGCTTTTCTTGTAAAATAGCAAATCTATAGTGAATACAAAATCATATAACTTTTCATAAATATAAAAAAAATACATAATCCTCTGTACATTGACAGTCTTAAATAAATAATAATACCTAAAAATAACATCTATCGTCAACATTCGAGAGGTTTACATAGTACAAGTAGATAAATATCGTTATATTTATTTAAAATACTTATGACACGAATGAGGCGTCTAGTCTAAAAATATCCGCCATAATTTTTATTATTATATACAGAGATAAAATTATTCCACTTCATTTATTTGTGTCAACTGTTGAATTACACTTACGTTTTAATGATGTTATGTTTTAGAGTTTAATGTAAGTCGTAAGTAGAGTGCAAAAGTACTGTTACATATTATAATACAATTATGTTTTAAAATTACTTTTACTTTATTTCTTATTTCTCATTTCTCCTATAATGACTGTCTCTCCAGACAACAAGAACCTTTTGATACTTATATTAAAAAAAAAGTTTACTTATATTGTGCATTGGTCGGTGAAAACTACCGGATGTAATCTAATTAGATATATTATTATCAGCTTCACGCTGTATCCCTCACACAGCAGGGTAGGCAGAGGGAACCTAGTGTAAAGACACTCCGTTCCCCACTTTCTGCCGAATTCTGGAGGCATTACGTGTTGAGTGCCATTTTTTAATTAGATATAGAAATTATATTACTATATAATTGAAGTCACGACCACCGTATACAAAAAGTTACATTCCGACTGTTTTACGATGACATTAAATGTCTTTTGTTTCATTACAACAAACAATATCATGTGATACATGATCTAAACCACTTAACATAATATCGACAAACACTGAGTCACTGTGATACGGAAGAAAGTACGAAATGTAATTTTATGTTTCGTTTTAACGACTTTATACAGTATGTTCTACATGCAGCTCTATCAAACAAAGAAACACGAAATTAAAAAGTAGTAAAACTTAAAAAAAAATAACAGTTAAGCGCGAGTCGAACACGCCCACAGTTCCGTACTAATTTGTAAGAATTTTTTTGCAAGAATAACATAAAAATTGAGAAACTTAATTTTGAGGGTATATGCAATACGGCTCTGCAATTTGCGGAATAAATGGCTGCATCTTATAGATTGTATTGGTTTAGAAATAGAATTTTTTTCACAGTAGACCTGAGTATTACAGCCTGACATCTCCACGGGTTCCTGAGAAAAGGGTTCTGAAAGAGGGACGGGCGGACAATAAAGTGATTCTATAATTGTCTGTTACGGAACCCTAAAAAATAAAAAAACGCAGTTATAAAAGTAAACGTCACACGTCCCCGTACAAATGACAGATACATTAACACAATTCACGAATGCAATAGGCGAGCATGATTCAGAGCTATTTCTTTAGTTCTTAGTTGAAAACTATTAAGTTGATTAGAAATGCTCGTCAAATGGCTTTATACCTGTGGACGTATAACATATTCATATATTTAAATCAACTCTTTATTCCTTTGTGTAGGTATGTAAAATACAGACAATTTGAGTTAAAGAAATAATGCTTACGAGATTTTTGAGTTATTTACTTAAACGCGAAGTAACATTTCATGGTTGAAAATTGACAATACGTTATTTTCGTTCAGCGATATTAATCTAACCTTAACAACTATATAAGGTAACGTAGTAAGCATTAATTTACCTACATCTTAACGACACCTATTTATTTTGCCATAAAAAGGGTTTGGAAACGTTAAAATAATTTATTTAATAACATATTATAAACACGACATTTTTGGCAATATAACATTTTATATTGAGATTTCATAAAGTATTATCATCCATACAAGAAATTCAGGTCACAAAGGAAAAAAATATTGGGCCACTCAACTTCCGCAGTTAAAATTAAAGTGCAGTACTCAAAGTAGGTCAGGTTTTAAGCAACTCTAAAGATTTTGCTGTTGCATTTATAATGAAAAGGATATTTACATAATCTTACAAAAGCAATTTAAATTGTCAATAATAACTGTAACAAGCACTAAACCAGACACTATTAATATATATCAATCAATCTGTCGAGGTCCAGAGGTTCATACATCCTAACTGAATGACTAACAAAGCCAATTTAAATATAACCTTGCTATATGACGATACACGGATAAAAATATTATAAGTAAAATCTTATAGATATATCGAACTTTATTCAGTGTGAATTTCATCCCTCCAATAATCTCCTTTTAAACTCCAGTGGAAAGCTCTTAGGGAAGTTGCCTCATTTGCCAGTCGGCAAATTAGTCTCTATGCACATTAAAAATGCAATCTATATCTAGTTCATATTTACTAAAACTTAACCACTGAAAGCGAAAACAAAGTTATTTTTCAGGTTCGTGCATATAGCCGTGTATGCAGGGGGAACCTGGGAACCTAGTGTTAAAACACTGTATAATATTAAATATTTCATTTCCTCGAGTGGGAATCGAACCCGCAACAATTTTTATTTTAAATTCATCGTAATTTTAAAATGAATGCTTCCATTTGAACATCAATAAAATTTATTAAATTTTACGGCAAATAAAAACATCTTCAATCTCAATCTCAAGTCTCAACCTCCACTTGATACTATCATGAAAATAACAATTTAAACTTACTTTACTTCTACATAAATAGCATATGACAAAATTATAATATTTAACAGTTTCTCATATATTTTATTCAAAACATAAGAAAAAAAGATAAACTTCGGTTCTCTTGCCGTAATATAGTCTCTTTGTGTACACCCCTGCTGATATAATAAGCGCACTGCGTCGTATATCACGTAAATAAAAGTAACGTCGGGCGGGATTTTATCGCTTAAGCAATTTTCTCTTTATAAAAAAGATTTTATACTTTAAGGTAGGTACATAGAGCATCATCAGTTCTTGTTAAGTGGCTCGGCTCATAAGCGAGTTAAAAGAATGTAATATTCAAATTTGAAATTTAATATCAAAATTTTAATTTAATATAGTTAATGTTTTTTCCTTGTTATTAAAAAAACAATAAAAATATCTGTAAAACTTGAGGATTTTTTCAGTATATTACTTATTTTTAAGAAATTTGCAAAAATTTTTTAAGTGACAGACCCCAACGCCACGCTTTGTCTTGTAACCAAATCGAGGAAAAGAAAAATAATTCCTTCCCCCGAGTGGGAATTGAACATCAAACCGTCGCGTTCACGGTCAAACGCTGTACCGCTGTGCCACGACGGTCTTAAATTCCAAAAGTAAATAACAAATACTATTATAATTGTGATCGATAATTGATGTTCTAAGCATTTTTCCATTCTTGACAAATCCATTTAAGTACGACCTTAGCCATATATGGAAGTTTGATAGAGGTCAGACGTCAGGGGATTGCTTAAAACAGAAAGCTATTTCGACCAGGAAATTCATATTTATTCATTTATTGTGTAGTATTGTACGAATTGAGGCCAATGGTGACGCGGGGGCACAAGTATGACTGTAACCGCGAATGGTTGTGGGTTCTATCCCCATTCTATCCCCATTTCTACACTGTGGTGCAAAAGGCGGCGTTGAGTTCCGCCACACATATTCTCTTTATAAAAAGTTTGTTATTAAAAAAAATATAATATACATTTACAAACAGCAGAAGGGCTGTTGATTATATTACTAATGTAATTAAAACGTAAATTAATATGATTTCCATAATTTATTGCATAGTGAGGTAATAATCGCGTGTCGTGTCGGTACGTAGAAGACATAGAATAAGCTTCTTTAGATTTATTACTACAAATGAATCAACGATAAATATAGATCGGTCGACCGCGAACATTGTACTAGTATGGAAAAAACATTTAATAAGTTACATATAAATCATTTAGAGGCCGTTGTAACGCAGGGGCAACAGCGTGCATCTGTAAACGAGGCGGTTGCGGGTTTGATTCCCATTCGGGGCGATAAAAGATTTATTATCGCTCGCTGGTAACGAGGCAGAGCGCGACATTGAGTTTTTCCACTCTCCACGCAATGCGAATTCGGCGAACAGAAGTGTTTTAATGGGAACCCAGTGCCTTGGCACGAAGTTCCCAAGTTTCCTCAGCCTATCCTTCTGATAAAATCTTCGTTATATAATCTTAATAAAATGTTTAAGAATGAAGAAGAATTATTATTCATGAACCTACATTAACGGCAACAGGCATCAATTCAAAATAAATTACCTACATAAATAAATTACATGTAGCTTTACGTTTCAATAAAATAATAAACACTTTGTATATGTTCTGCGCTTATAATTTGCCACTTCCCATTCGCTTTCATAGATAAAATTGGTTAAACTATGTTAATTCACATAGGTTATGAGGTCAAATAAAAGAGATGCTAATTTAAACAATTAATTAATTACATTAACTGTAGAAAAATAGAGAGTAGCTAAAAACGACACGATGGTTTTCGGTTCGATCTCTAATCGGGCAATGAATTATTTTACTTACAGCGTTGGGTTCCGCCACTTAACACACAATATCGAAAACACGATAGCAAAGTTAACTTTGATACATAGTTAAGCTCCGCACAGATAAAAATTAATGCAATATTGAGTACATATTGACAAAACAAATGTAAGTCCTAAAGAATTATATTTTGACAGATTTAAAATCAAACCTAGTGTTTTAATATTATAAAAATAAATATAATAATAAAATAAGCTTACTCTTTTCATGACTCACCAAATATAATATCAAGATTCAGAGTTTCTTACTACGAAATACGATACTCCGGTAAATTCTGACACACGATACTGTTTACACCTTTATGGTCTCACTTATCAATAACTAAAATTATTTATAGCTATTTTTATAATAAAATTATCTTTACCACAACATGTACCTACATGTACATGTACATGCACCTATCACAATACGAAACAATCAAGTTCATCGACACGAGCTATTTGAGTGGCAGACAGTAATGTCCGCTTAAACCATATTTAAACATTAATGACCGTTAAGGTCACGTCTATATCAAAAGTGACGTTCACATTTATCATCGCTTATGTTAATAGACATTTTGGTATGTGATTCCGGGAAGAAAATTACTTACTTCTACTAAACCTTCGTAAGTAACTTTCTTCCTATAGTTAACTTAACTATACAAAGAAAGTTAACTAAAGTGGCCAAATATCTTTTCTATATTTCCCATTAAGTTAGTTTTGCAACTTTCTACACATTGAACAGATAGGTGCAAAACCGATAATTGAATACGCGCCGAGTTAAATCGAGTTAAATTAACTGCAACGATCATATCGATAAATTGCATCCGGCAATTTGGTGAACGATGCCGAAATAAAAATAAAATAATATACAATATTATATTACACGAGTTACCTTTTATAGTAATGATCGATTGGGTTGCGAGGATATTCGATTCTCAAATCGGAACTAATTAGCATACACAAAACACTGCCTTTTCTTGGGTTGTCGCGAAAAGCAATATCGTTAAAGCGTCGTTATAGCGCTAAGAGCGCACCTGTTAGCGCGACGTGAAGAACGTTACTGGCACGAAGCGACCCATTAGTCGCACAGAACACGTCACGCGGAAGCCGGTTCTGCTGGACATCGCCGACTTGGGAGGAAACCGAGGGGCAGATGTATTTGGAGATTAAAAAGATACCAATTGCCTTTTTGTGCCCTCTAAGTATTACGTTTTCCTTGAGGAAACTTGATAGTACAAGTATTATACAACTAATATAAAACTTGCGTGAGTATAATATAAATTTGTCTGCCAGTGCCTTTAAGTTCTGTGTAATATTTCATATTTTTTGTACTATGTCGCAAAAGAACCTCAATAGACGCAGCACGAACAATTTAGTGGCACATTTCACTGTTTTATTTTAGTCTTTTGTTGGCTTTTAGCGCTAAATGGAAAATACATACTCTATTTCAAAATATATACAATATTAAAATAAATTTTTCATTGCGAATAAACCAATCATCCTCAACTGCAAAACAATACCTTCAAATATACCTACTTAGCAATATTATAGAGACATTAAAATCCTATCAATCATGATATGCACAGAGTAAATATAATGTAGAGACAATAATCCGATTAGCATATGCAATATTAACCCAATTTCCTACTTATTTCCCAATGATTACATCATAACACTGTAGAAGCGAAAACAAAGCGCGGAAGGAACTTCTTATAAGGAACCAATTCTTTAAGGTCACCAATGCCAAGTAAATGTGGTGAAAGCGTCTGGACGTGTCTCTTGAGTTCAGTAACATTAAATACCCATCAATTATATGATAGAATCCTACTTTATTGCGGCGCAGTGGAAATGTAAGCATATTTACAAAACGCGATGGTTGTCGATTTAAGTCTTATTTAGGGGAACGTAAATAAAATATAACAGATAATAAACATATATTTTTTATATATATTTTTGATTGTAAAACATAAATATAGCGTTTAGAATATTGAGTTTATATCATGATCAACGAATGTCACCTTTATAATCTTATTTTCATAGCAGATATGTTTTATCTTATCATCTACCTGTAGAGTTGAAATCCTATATATTGAACTCCTACTATACAGTAAATACGAAGGAAATAAAATATATTTTCATCGCACTGCGCCTCTTATTTACATTTACATATCACTGATAAATAATCATTTTTTGACAAAAGAAAAATAAAAACAATGAAGGCAGATTGGTAATCTAATAAGAACAGACGTTATTAAACTCATGTTCAACAAGTTTTAAATTAAAGTAACTGTGACAAATGACTAATTATTTAGTCATTTTATATTAAAAAAATAACTTTTCTTATGTAAAGAAAAACAACCAAATCCTCCTGATAAAACAATAAACAACAATATTAATTAACAGCACTGCACCACGAAGGTCAACGTAAATAATGTCACCAAACAAAAAAGAAGCAGGAATTGCAACTATACCTAAAACAAAGGCTACTCCACAAGTAATTGGCGCTCGAAAAATTGAATTGATTGAATATATTTCCATTTCTAACTGCTATCAATTCATCTGTCAGACAGAGGATTTTATGTATCTGTCATTGAATGGCACAAACAATCACATTTTACTTGATGCATTTATTTCTAACAATGTTATGTTAATACAAAACATAATAGACTATCAAGTTATTGTGTACATAAATAGATATATATCTATATCTAAATATATAACAATATATTTATTTAAAATAACTCGTTATAATCAATATTAATATAGTAAGATTTTTTTTAAATGACATTGCTCAATGATTTACTTTTTGCACTGTAGTCCAGGTTTATAATAAAAAAATCTTAAAATACTTAAAATCTTAAATTGTATTTAAAATTGTATTTTAAGAATTACTGCTAATTTTTCTTCAAGCTAGGTTCAATGAACAATAATACATTGTAACAAACAAGTAAACGTGTAAAGCGATAGCTGAGAGCGCCCGTTACCTGTCTCCGGCTTCCGTCTGCACCGCGGTAATACAAATCGCGACCTTCTACCCTACTTTCGTGTCGCAATTACAGAAACAATACATTTCTTTTCTTTACAACTAGAAGAAATTATAATGGATTTGTTGTTATGTTTTAAACTAAATGGCAATTAGTTGATGTAGTTTTTTTTTTATATTTCTACAAATATAAAATCTGATAAGACAAAGCGTGTTCAAAAGAAAATTTCATAGCGATGTAGGTGTCTTTCAATTAGGCGGAGAGTAAGGAAAGGAGCGTGCTAACTCTACCATATTTCTATCAACACTAATCTATGCGAAATAAAAAAAATATATTTATAACTGACATAATATGATATGCATACATTAATGTGTTACCAAGAAACCATATAAGTTAGCTATTGTATAGAATACACAGTTATTATATGGTGTACTGATGTTATGAATAAAGAACTCGTATATTCGAACCATTTACCATTTTATAAAGATTTCAACGGTTAGGAAAACTGCAAAAAATATATTTAAAATATATAATTTCATGCTTTTTTTTTTCAAAGAATGGTGGGCAAAGTGGACCTGATGTCAAGACACTCTGTCCCCTATTTTCCGCGACGAAAATCAAAATCGTTCTTTGTGTACCAGAGCGGTGAAATGAAAACAATCAATTTCATCGAGTAGGAATCGAACTTATAGCCATCGTTTTTAGTTATGCACTTTCCCACCGAGCCACGTAGCGCGACGGCCTTTTTTTAATAAATAAATAAATGAACTAAAAAGATAAAACGACTTCTATAATAATAATATTTTAATAACAATATAAAATAAAATGTCTTATGTTACGCAGAGATCCTTATCATCAGTTTATTGAAGATTCGGTGTGAAAAAATTAAAGCTATGTGAGGTCTCTCGAAACAATTATAATATTCATCATAAACAGAAGATTTACGCAAAAATATTCCAACATACTAAATAATAATAATAATTCTTAACAAATTTCTTATGAAGTAGGTATGTATTGATTGAAATTCACTAAAAAAATCAAACAATCAAGTTAAACAGTATTTTTTTGTTATATTTTTCGGATAAATGGAAAATATAAAACTGTGGACAGTCAAGTGATAGAGATTCGTCGACCGTACTTTAGTCATTCACAATAAAGATTTACTATTGATGAAATTTATATCTTTATTTGTCAAGAGAATACAAATAAAAAATAAATAAATAAAACGATACTGTTTCAACGAGGCCAATAACCGACTAAGGATTATATTTTAGCACCACAATCTGTGAAATGTAAATATTTAACACAAACCTAACATACAAAAATAAATTTTACAAATAATTAACTTTAAAATATCAATATATGGATATATTGAAAAATAATCTCTTTTTAAATATTATTCTCAGAATACTATAGCGTATAAGCCTTTAGGCATTTTAATAAAATTAACCTCGTTTATTAATTTTTTTTAAAGAACAGTCCAACCAATATTAAATACAACGTTCAATTCCGTTACCAGGAATGTATAGCTCTCCAAAAGTATGGCACTGGCACTGTAGGTACACAATTAATTGAATTTCCGTGAACTGAAATATAATTAATTTTGAAATGGTTGAGAATGAACAAATCGGAGGATTAATTAGATAGATTACAGGTAAACTCGTAATCCGTTTACATTCAATTAATTAAAATAAAATAATTTCTGTTATTTTCAACTTTTCTATATAGATAAAATATCGTGTAGTCTAATATTAGGTAATAATAGCTAAGTGTCTAGTGTTACAAGTTACAACGTTTTTAGTTTAATCTCAATCTGGTCAATAAATTCTTAATAGGACATATAGATAGAGATATATTTCTTTAAAAAAAACGAACATTTATATAATGAGAAATTCCGTATAATCCCTATTATATCTATAGATAAAATTCACATAAATCGAATTACATATGCGTCTGCTGTCAAACACTAGTAGAAAGTTAAAAGGTATCGAAATGGATACTTTAATGCAAATTAAGAAATTAATTTATTGTATTATGCAAATAGGAACTTTCAAATTTTTTGTTGGTAAAATTATGTTTATGTAAATATGAGTGTAAATATAAGTAACATAAGTTTATTATTCTCATTTATCTCTATAGTAAACATATTGAATACAATTTTTAAGCGGGCAAAACTGCGAATACGTTTGGGCGAACTGATGCGTTCGGACGGTGGTTGGTTTGGTTCTAAAATATAAGTTTGAAATAATATAATAACTTATAAAATATAAATAAAAACAATACTATAAAACTTTTTATAAATATTTTGTTATAATAATATTATAAAGAAAATATTGAAAGGGCTCTAGATTTGCCTCGCTAAACACACGTGAATTATAGTCGTAAAAATAATTTAAAAAAATTATCGTTTATGATAAACATTATATTTGACTTAAGTCAATATTTAAAACATAATTCTAAATAACAAAAGAAATCAAGAATTAACTTCTATTGTCACATAATATTTAGGAGACTTTTCATATTTTTTTCATATAAATGAATATAAGGAAAATTGATCTCATGCATGCTGTTATTTCATGTGGGTGTGCTTAGTCATTGAGCCCAATATATAAAAAATATGCTAATGAGTCAAATTATTATGAACAAAATACATTGTACATATTATTATAATATAATTTTGAATAATATTATAAGCAGGCTGATTTAAAAATAAGATAGTTCTGCAATATATATTTTATATTCCCACACTACACACTAAAAAGAATGAATAATCATAAAAATTTTAGCATGGCAAAAATAAAAAATTAAATAGTTTTTATTTAATTGGGTCAATAAAACTTTTAATATTATTGTATAATATGTAAATATCATTTTCTTCATTGAAATAATGCTAAATGATAAAGTTCTTTTAAATTCTATTATTGAAAATGTTAACAATAAAGTGTTCATTGGTCATACATAGTTGTAGAGTGAGGTGAACAAATAATGTATATTGGTTGGCATTTAAGTTAGAAATTTACTTATAGATCATAAATATCAGAATAAAATTTTACATACTATGTAACTGAAATTAAAGTTGTCATGACAAGACGTAGAAGCCATAATATATGTACTGTATGCTGTATATGCAGAGTAAATAGTAATATAAAAAACTACCAATAAGCAATTTTGATAAACAAAGCTATCTTGTTTTTATAAGAACCAAACAATATTAAACATACTAAACAATATTTACTTAACCTTTAACCTGTGCCATAATTAGATGAGACATCACTAAAAAAAATATATTGTTGATGCTCCTATAAAATTGTCACTTTGTTTATATATTAAGAGAATAATCTCTTAATATAAAAATAAAGACATAGAGAGACCCAAATGACAATCTGTATCACACTTCCAACCCCAATTTTTGAGACATTGCATGTTGAGATGAGAAATGAAAATAATTAATTTCCCTGAATGAAAATGGAATCCACAATCATTGAATTTGCAGTCAAGAGCTGTCCCACTGCACCAATATGGTCTCAGTAATGGTGTTTTACTATAATTTTTGAGGTTGCTGTATCACAGAAGTACAAACTTACAACTGTAAATGTGAGGATTGTTTGTTTGGTTTGATTCCCACTCTTGGTAATGAAATATTTGATATTTTCTCGTTCTGGTAATGGGACAAAGCGCAGCATTAGTTCTGCCACTCTAAATGTAATCACCATCTCAACATCCTGCCTTAGCTTTTTAAGTTCTATTATATAAATTAATTTTTTGTAACTAAGTATAATCTAAAATTGTTTATTGGTCAAACTTGGCCTATTTATTTCTGAATTCCAAGTAATTATTTATTTTGAAATGATTATATGATTTTTTTAATAGAAAACAGAAACATTTAACGGAAACAGCAATTATTGGCTGGCATACTTAGATATATAGATATAATCATCCATGCACTGTTGATTCTTGTGGTTAATGCATAATTTATCAAAGATGTATTGGAATCATTTTTGGTATTTGTTTATTTAATTTTTTTATCTGTATAAAATATATAAGCACTGATTTCGTAAAAGATATATTTTTGTATAATAATACAGTTCATTTTTTGTTTTTTTAATTATCAAATATTATAAATGAAAAAACTGAAAATTATTCAAAGAGCTACTATATTTTATTTTTAAAACTTTGTTGTTGAATCTAAATTGTATCTGAGGATGTTATCAACAAGATTGGCCTTAGGGTCCCGGAAGATATGTTATGAATGACATCTAAAAATAGTATAGGTTCCATAGTCTAATGAAATGATGATCCACATCAGTTATGTCCTCGTATGATGTAATTTCAACAGAGAAGTCAATGACTTTTATAGCGTTATAAAGTGTAATATACAGTAATAGTAGCTAATTTTCAATATAAGTTTTGAGAAAAATGAAGATATGAATTATTACAGACACAAACATATCAATTCATTATTTAAAAGTATAACAAAAATGCACATAATAGTAATTTATTATACAAATACTTTTTATTCTATTTTTATTTACACAAAAATATCTGAATACCAAGTAAGTCTTGTTTCGTTTGAGGTCATATTATATATCACATAGTTGTTTTTTGATTATTAAATATGTTGAATAATATTTATTTTAATGTCGTAAATATTAGAACTTGTAGTTATAGAATTACTCGATCAATTACTTAAAACATAATATAGTAAATAAAAAGTAATATGACTCAGTAAATAAAGCACATCATTAGATAACAACATCCATCAACAATATTTGTAACGTAAATTAATTCGAGAAAAAGTTTTTAAATTTAAAATAACAAGAGTTAATCGAATGTGATAAATAAAATGACGTCTAGAATATTCATATAAACAACAAATAAATAAAACCGTTACCTTTTAAAAACCACAGCAGAGGCAGGTTTCAGGAACACAAAGTAGGTTGATGTTATGAATTTTCTACAGTAAAAATACACGTGCAATGTCACATAATAACGTATGTATAACAAGTTCACTACAAATATATAACAATTACTATTAAAATTCAACAATAGATGCTAAATTTCTAATCAATTCGATATCTAATAAAATCGAAGGCAAATAAATTCCACAACACGTTACGCGATGCAACCATCGTTCGTTTTGCAAATTATTAGACAGCTGTCAGGTCGCTCACACTTCGATGTTGCCATTTTATTAAATAAGTATATAAAATTATACTTGAACTTATTACACTAATTATATGTGAATAAATTAATATAATTTTTGTAATGAAAATAAATATTATGTAAAATTATTGCTTACTTTGGTTATTTATTTAACATATCTCTACATCTAGCGCCATCTATCGGTGACTCATTGAATTACATGAGCAGTATTAGTAGGTATATATTGTTTTTAATAAGCCCTTATAGATGTAGTTGACAATGAAATATAATTTTCTACGAAGATGGTAGATGGCGTTAGGTGGACGAAATTGATAATAAAATCATCACTTAATTAATTAAATCTTTATTGAGTTTACCGTGATACCATTTTTTAAATTTTTATTTTATGAATTGTTAATAATATTTTTTAGCTGTGTTATGAAACTAATCGAAGTTAGCTTATTTTTGCCAAACTAATAAATTCCAATGACTCGTAGCTCTAAACTGCATTTCTCCATTAATCAAAAGATATCAATACCAATTATTTTTAGAGAAACATACTTATTTTCTGATTACTTTTACATTTTAAAGAAAACACTATCCTCTAGAATAAATAGCAAGGGCCAGAGCCAAGACAAAATTACTACTAATTATTTCAAGACAAAATACAGCCCTTAAATGGGGCATATTAATGCATAATAAGGGCTTCTAATATAAGACTGATTAAGTAAATAGTAAAAAAATCAGCTTCACACAATATCCCACACACACAAGCATAGGCAGAGGGAAAAGAGCTAAGACACTCCGCTAAATTTTTTGGGGCATTGAGTGTTTGAATAAACAAAAAAGATTGATTGAAGATTACACAAGGAAGGAAAATAAAACATCAAATTAACTAAAAACATTTTATTTGATCATAACTTTTTCATATAAATAACGCTCTTTTAAACTGGAAGCCTCTACGTACAAGTAAGTAGTTTTATATAACAATAGAATAAAACAGTACAATGGTAAGTAATAATTACACATAAAATAATTACAATAGCTTACAAACAACAGGACTTAACCTTTAAAAGTCGGCAGAGCAATTATTGTGGCAATCGATTTTCACCTAGAAAAGAACAGGATTTCGTTTAAGAAATGATTAAAAAACTAAAAACACTCTTCAATAAATATTTTATAAAAAATAAGTAAAAATATATTAATTTACTGTTTGTATTTAACAAAAGCTAGCTGTTGATAACATTATTTTACTATTAATAATAGTAGAATGTTCAAACATGACTCCATCGAATTATAACCGATAGATAAAGATTTTTGGCTGGTTCGTAGAAATCAAATGTTTATATTTTATGGGCCGTTGTACATATATTTTTAATTTTTATATTTCTTTGTAATGTTATCAACATCAAATAAAAACATACAGCTTTACTATGTTAATAAACTATTTTATTTTAAGATATTGGTAAGCACAAACTATATTAGTATTATCTACCAGTGATGTAAAAAGCAAAGGATAATTATTTTGCGAATTCAAATATGAACAGTAATAGTAAACTAGAGGCGTCAGAATATTTTTTTAGAACTGTTGTACAAACAACACTTTTAAAATATTAAGGCTTTATATATAAAAAGAAAGAATTACTAGATTTGCAACATATTGATAACAATAAAATCTAATATGTTTGTGTTATCATGTAAAATAAGCTTCGTAAATAATATAAAAGAACACAATGCTATAAATAAAAAGAATTAACATGCAAACAGCTTTATTCATGCGTTATGTAAGTGATAAAATTTTAAAAACATTTTTGTATCAATCATATTTGGCACATTTCCGAATCAATTTTTAATTTTAATAAAAAAAAAACAATTTTAAAATATAACATCACAGTTAAAAATATCGAGTTCATTAGAATACTTAATTAAAACTTTCAACAAAGTTTGTTTTTGCAATTTGAATATTTAATGTATTGTTCCTCAGAATATAAGATGTGCCCGGCATCGTAGACATTACTAAGAATGTTTTGAAATATACTTATAACAAAATATAGCGTGTAACATCAAATAATTAGCATAGCAATGATGGTGATCATTGCCAACAGCAAGCCGAGCAGCGTCAGCCAATCCAGGTCTGCCAGGTGCTGGGAGAACATTAATGTGTAGGAACAAGCTAACATCAACGTGCCATTGTCGTGCCAATTGCGCTTTGACTTCGTATTATCGCCTGTCAAAATAATAACAACGCAACTATAAAAAAATAAAATACTTTTTTTTACCAAATATTCTAAATTAATAAAACATAAAACAGCCAATCAATGACATACGAGTACGGACACGAGCGGGATGCAAATGATCAAAGTGAAATCCAAACACCGTGCATGATAAGAGACCACGTACCTTTGTGTTCGTTTTGTGAATTGTTTTGCCTTTTAGCTCTCCAAGGGACTACGGTGGTTGGCAGTGAACTACTTTGACTAGAGCTCTCGTCGAATGAAAGCCTTCTTAAGTGTTGGTTCATTGATTTTACAATTTTTGGCGAGTTTAAATCATCTCGTTCCTTTTTATCGTTGCTCTTTTTTATTTCATCATTACAATTAAGATTTTTGTTGTCATAATTAAAATTAAATATAGTTGCTAATTCTTCTGATGAATTGTATTCTGTTGAATCAATGTCTTTTTTGGTATCTAGGTCGTCATCATATATTGACAAAGTCCCAGACACTCTATTCGATGTGTTATCGTTTGAATTAGTGTGTATTTCTTCGTTATATTTAGGTAAATCTAGTTCATTATTTAAAATAATACCTTTGTCGTTGTTAGATCTCTTTGAATCAAATAATTTTTCATTTACTTCTGCAATACCAGCGATTAAATCAGATATGCCTTCTTTTAATTCTGTGAATGCTTTCATTTCATTAATTTCTTTTACTTTATCATCAGTACTTAAGAATGGATTAAGAGAGTGGAATCTTGGAGCCGGCTTATCTAATTGAATATCATTTGCAGTTTCACATTCATTACTCTCATTAAGTAATTGTGGTATATTACTGGGTACACCATTAGCTATGCAACTATTGACAACAGGTGTGCCTCGCTTTTCATATGAAATTACCGAATTTTCTGTATGAATAATACTTGGTGTATCGTTATTTTCAGTTACATTCAGTTCTTTTTCAAAATTATGTTTTAATTGATCCTCAACTTTATGAAGCTGATCGGAAATTACCAACAAACTATCTTCTGTTTTTTTAGCTTTAGAGTTTTCATCATGAATAGCTTTATATTTGTCACTTACAGGAGAAACGATATCTTTTAAATTTTCGTCATGATTCAATTCAGCCTGAGCACTGTCAAAGTTTTTTTCGGTTAAACCATTTAAAAAATTCGTTCTACTATCAGATATTCTATTTTGAATATCAGATGTCTCGTTTTTATTTCGATTCTTGTCAAGTTCCGCTAAAGCAACTCCTAGCTTATTACTAGTATCCATAGCTTCTTGTGCTAGCAAACTAAGGACCTGTTGAAATTCATCTTTCGATGACCGTTTTGATGCTTGTGGTGATCGGTTGGATGGCGATGAACTTTTGGATTTATCACATGAAGATGATTTAGCAAGACATATATCATCACTATGAATGAATGAATCATCTTTTGCGAAATGATGTGAAAGTGAAGAAGTGCTATTGGCAAATAAGTTGACAGTATTATGTCGTTGTTTTACCTTGTTTCGGGGACATAATGGAGACTCCTTCTGGTTGTCATTTTTTTCAAAGGTTTCACGGAGTCGTTTCATGACATCACTATTGCTGTGAGTTTTTTGTAACGGTGGCACTCTACTTATGTTTAGAGCATCATCAATTTCCTTTTGAATCATAGTAAATATATTGGCGGACAGAGATCGCACTGCTCGTTTTTTCTTAAGGTTTGCAGCAGAATCTTTACTAACAGGAAACTCAGGGTAACTATTATTATTGACGTAACCATTATAATTTTCACCATTAAAAAGCGCTGAATGCCTGCTATCTTTTCTCAGGCTTCTATAAGCTAGATCGTCAGCTACAATATCAGGTGACCGTTTTGGCACAAAGCGTGACCTTACTTTATTTTCCGGAGTAGCATGTAAATAGTCACTCTGAGGAGCCGGTGACACAGGTCCTACAGGAATACCAAACGGTGGCTGAGGATCCATAGTTTTAAGGCGATTATTCGTTTGTTTAATATTTCTATACACTACATCATCAAATACTATGTCTGGCTCGTTACGTTCAGACTGTCTATCATCGTCTGAAGCATAAGGCACGTAGACTGGTGAAGCTAACATATAGCTGATTTGGGTTTGTGTGTCTTTTCCATTTGCTTTTTCTTTATTCGAAAAAGAATTCATCCTTCTAAAGGCCATATCGTCTTGGAGTTTATCAGGTAAAGTTGACCTACGAGATGTTCGTCTTAAAGGAGTAGAAGGCTGACTTCTTAATTGAATGTCACCATCATTACCATTCCAATCATTAAAATGATCATAAAACTTTGGTGTCATCAATTCTCGCCGTTCAGCTCTGTCTAGTAAATCTTCATCACCCAATCCTAAGCTATTATATATTGCTTCAAGTTCATTCAAAGCATCATCGAGGTTTGTTGACTTCCTTCTTTCAGAATTTCTTTCGTCGTCGGATGGTATTTGGCATGTACCTGAGACATATGTATCAGATTTATGACGAGTATGTGTTTTTGGAGGAGAAGTTGATGTTTGTGGTGGCTCAACAGTATTTGCACGTTTGTATTCTGTAGTAGCTTTCCATACTTTGGCACCATCTATGATGTCGACAGATTTACTTTTATTTGAGGCCTCAACATTTTGCGTTACATCTCTATTTCTCCATGCGGATTTTTTTGATTCATTAGACTGAAAAGGCCTACTCATGTGAGAGGTTCCAGAGTATTCACTATTACTTCGTGAATGTGCAAAACTATTCTGTTGTTTTCTTTGTTTTTCAGCATCGTCTATTTTTTTCCAAAATTCTGATGCATTTCTAGGCCTTTGATATAATATTTCGTTTTTGTCTTTAGAAACCTGAGAATCACTTAAATATTGATTTTGATTACTATTTTGGGTATTCTTAATACTAATAGGACGTCTTGATCGCGGGTTTTGATCTGCGTAATATAGATAGTCTTGTTTCATTTGAACTGGTTCTGGTGTAATTATGCTATTTTGAATAGTCTGCTTTCTCCATGGTGGACTATTTACAAAGAGACCATAATGATTAGGCTCCGCGGAAACTGACGCAGGCCTACGAGGTTGTTCATTTTTAAAGTAATGGCTATACATATTTTCGTTATTCTGCATGGCTATATGGTCTTCTGAGTTTGATATTGGCCTACGTAACCCATTTGATCCGTAATTAACTAATCTCTCCTGACTTCGTCTCATAATTCTTTCAAAATCATTATTGACGACTCCATGTTTAACGTTGTGATTTGAGCTACGTTCAATTACAGTAGGGCTATTTTCATAATACATCGATAAAGGTGTAACAACTTTTCGATGCATATCACGAGGTGGCGGTACCGGGGGAGCTTTTTCTTCCTTTTTAATATTTGTAACATTTCCTAAAGGAAATTTAACGCACATAATACTTTCAGGGTTTTCATACTGGTTTGACACACTGCTTTCTCTGTTGCTCTTAGCGTATAATGAAGTTCTATTAGTATTGTTATTTGGATATTGTATGGAGTAATTAATACGTTCGTTGTTAACTTTAGCATTAAAATTAATAGATGAAGGGTAACTTTGAGTTGACGGGAATGATGATATTGACTCAGATTTAAAAGGACGTCTGTTAGTATCGTTCATAGCTAGTTGGTCTGCCACAATTTTAGAAGTTGCTTCACGTTTGCATGTGCCGTAACCACTACTCTGACTAGTTGGCGTTCTTGTTAACATTTCAACCTCTGCTTTTGTGTATCCTTGTTGAAGAAGTTCTGCTTCCTTATTTAATTGATTTTCTTCGTCACGAGATAATCTTTTAATATATCTTTCATTTCGGGCACTCCTAGATCTTTTGTTAAGTGAGCTATCTCGTGACCTCATTAATGAATCATCACTTCGAAACCTAATCATTGAAGAAGAGTTCGAAGATAATTTTAAAGATTCTTCATCACTACTTGACTCTCCTTTCATGCTATTTCGTAACGCTTCAACACGCGCCTTCATACGACTTTTTCTTTTCTTCCGTGAAGGCAAATCAAAGATTCCTTTTCCGGATCGGGAAGTATCATCTTTAAGCTGAATAGATTCTTTCGAAATGCTGTACGTCTCAGGATTATCAGCTCTGTACTTTATAAATCCAGCTGAAGGATCCGACAAGACTCCATCGTCGGTAGCATCTCTAAGATTAGTATTTGCTAGACTTTGAGCCCTTCTACTATCTCTGATCACTATGTGATCAAAGTTGTTCACAGCTGGTGCACGTTTCTTCTTTTTACTTTTTTTCTTCGATGGTGAACGATTTCCATCATCAGACTGAGATGACGAGCCACTATCTTCTTCTTTCTTTTTTCTGCGGAATAGTTTACCAATGGACCATTTCTTATCTTTTTTTGAACGTTCAACATCTACTTCTGTTTGAAGTGGTCGATCTAAATGAGGCTGGACGGAGGTATATTCTTCATTATATGGCCGGTAGGATGTAGTAGATGCACCAGAGATATCTCGATGGGGAACAGGCGGTGAATTAACAGTCTGAAATAGAAAAAAATTACTTATTTTATTATTGGTAACAAAGAAAATTATGTTATAAAACTATATAAAATAGGTATGAATGTTTAAAATACAATAAGGTTAAACAAAACATAGGAATATAGTTCTTATTTACACAAAAACAACGTACAGCAGACCCACATTTGGCCAAGGACATTCGTTTGGCAAAATATCAAAGTTATGAAATATGCTTTTTATCTTTTGCTTGTTTTGTGTTTTAACAAGGAAGTAATCAAGAAGATAGTTTATCAAAACATAATAAGGTTGTGAGTTCAAAGACACGCTAGATGAATTACCAACTAATTTATTATGTTTATCTATTTTAGTAATAATATTTATAAAATACGAAAGATAAAATGCTTAATATAACAAAAAAATATAGTATTTTTTGTTCATGCTGTATCCCGCATTTAGCAGGAAAAGCCATATCTAGCTAGCAGTAGTAGAGGGAAACTATTGGCAAGCCACTCGACACGATTTGTCTTATTACCAGATCGAAAAGGGATTTTCCCTTAGTCATTCCCCCGAATGACATCGAACTCACAACCATCATAAGTATCATAATGTGTAGCAATGTGGCATTGTTAAAAATATATCTAGTTCATATTTTCAATTTATAGCACGAATTATATTTATATAAAATACAAATGTTATCTCTGTATGGCAAGTGCACGGTATGTTGGACAAACATTGTGTGGAATAAATGTTATTATGTAAACTGTGTTATGATTTGCAATTTTGCATGCATCGATTATGCAATAAAATTTATCGCCAAAAACAAACACTCGGAAATTTTCATCTTCTGAATATTTCATATGTACTAAATAAATAAATGGACTGAATGGACTGAGAAAAAAAAATCCAGTTTTGTTAAGCCTTTGAAGAATTTATCAAGTTTTAATAATTTTGCTTTTAAAACAGTGAGTTGAAGTTCAGTTCTGATTTAGATTATATGTAAATAAGTATGTTGGTGTTATAATCAAATAAATATAAATAAATTTAAACGTTCTCATTGTACTCGTATATGTCACACTAACATAACAATCTTATAAAAACAGACAAAAAAACAAAACGTACAAAATTTTAAAAATATGAATTTAATGTTTTTATGAACAAACCATTTATATTTATTTAGATTTTTTATATTTTGTTAGTTAAGGAAAAGCGCGAGATTTAGTTCTACCGGTCTGCCTGACAGACTTATACTCATAACTACCTCTTTGTCCTTCTAAAAATAATTTGACATAAAATAACAACTTACAGGTAAAAATGACGCGAAATAGTTATTATTAGGTGAAGCCACCTCTAGCATAGCCACCATGTCTAAATCATAAACACTTATTTTAAGCAGATTTACGAATACATTAACTCCCACACATGGCTTTTGGCACGAATGCGACACTATACGAATATTTTTTGTCAAAATTATTTTTTTTCTATTTTAATAATTATGTAATATCACTATTTACATTACTGAATTGTTCACTAAAAATTCATGTTTTTTTTTACACAAAAAATAACAACTTTTTCACTATTCTCTCCTCATATTCACAAAGAGCATAACCATTACACTTTTAACAATCCATTATTATCTATTCCACTAAGATAATATTAAAATATAATAAATAAAACAAAGAAATACTTATTTGTTATTCTTTTAAAATAAGTTTAAAACGCGAGCGCAATGCGCATGAGCTCTTACGCTCCCGCCGCGGCAGCTTCTGATTATTTCAGGCAACTGAATCAAACGCCCGTTTACACCGACAAGATTTAGTTTGCCATATATTATCTATATCAAAATAGATTTCCCGCCACACCAGTAACACTTTTTGTTTGTAAGCAAAAAATAATAAAAAAATCTGAACATGTAAACGGACTCTAATTTTATATCGTTCACCGTAGAACAAGCTCGTCGCTCCACAAATCTAGTTATTTATAAAGCTTGATCGGATTATTTATTTTTTACCAAATGCAATGCTAACATAAGTTGGAACGTCCGGAATTCGTTAGACGTATTTTTTTAGAGACGCATACAAAAATAAACGTTGATTTAGTGAATGTTTATAAATGAATATAATTCTGATTGAATTAAACAAACAACTTAGAGACAGTTTGACTAATGTGTGTTAGGAAGCTACATTTGTCTTGTTGACTTATTGTTGGCGTTATATAAAGAGTCGGGTTTTTTAAGTAACGTTCTTTTTAACTTTTTTGTATATATTTAAGATGAAACTACATTTTCGTAAATGTAATCTATTTACTTATATTTAAATAGTGTAAAATATGATTTTCTACTATTATCTTTGATATAACAATTATTAATAATAAGTAAATTTATCTTTTTCAATATTCTTTTCTGTATAGTGTGTACTCTCTATTTAAAATTTAATGGTAATTAAATATTAAAATGGCCTTCCATAGGAGATCTCCGTGAAATTTTGTACAATAGTTCTTTTAATTTTAACAATATCTACTTTTTGTTTTTATAAACTAATTTCACTAAAAAGTAACAGATAATCACTATATAGATATTAGAGATCAAAGGGCAAACGTCTCTGTCATCACTATTCAGCCATCTTATACCGAACAAATGTCTAATTGAATAAAAAAAACCAATGAATACAATTAAAAAGAAAGACGATATCTACTTTATAAAAAATAAATACATTTTTTGTTAAGGAAACAAAGCAATTAATTTACTTTTTTCAATTTAAAAGTCTTTTAAAAGAGCCTCGTTAATTAAATTAACCTACATCACAATGCAATCTAAACGGGACGCCACACGCGCGAACGAATTAAGTCTTGACCACACTACTTAATTAAATAAAAATAAACTGAAGCTTTCTCTAGAGCTAGCACGTTTGAACCTAACAAGTCAAATTGCAATTCTTTTAAAAGCTTCTTGTTTATTTGCTATCTACTTATCCTATGAGAGTATACTGGTGTATACGTTTTTTTTGTTTTATTTACATTAGAATAACACTTAGGTTGATAATTTTTATTTATATTAAAAAAAAACTACATATTAATATGAATATAATAAGTAAATTATGTTTTCTAAGTATAAAAGTAGAGTCTTTATATAACAGTTTACTAAAAAAATCTCGATTAGTGGCTAGTCGTAGTGCAGGGGCATAAGCGTGTGACTGTAAATGCGACAGGTTGTGGGTTCGACTTCCACTCGAGGTAATGATATATTTAATAATATTTTCATTTCTTCGCTCCGGCGTTGAGTTCCACCACTCAACGTGCAATGTTTCCAGATTTCAGGGGAAAGTAGGGAGCGGATATTTATTCATATAATTTAGAATATTAAACATCACTTTTCACCTATTTAGAACTAGACGTTAGTAGGTTTCTGTATAAAAAGATGTGCCTAGTTTGCCTTTCATAGAACTACGCTATAACGGAACATTACCGGTATCGAGATCTGTCTAGAGTCTAGACTCCAGAGAATACTGTGAACGTTTTCTAGATTTCAATTTACCTGCGAGTTAAAGGAGTTTGCTATCAGTTTAAAGTTAGCATAATATATTATGTATAGCTACTATAGGAGTTTATTTATGTATAGTTGACATGACTTTATGTAGTGTAGGTTTAGATCACATTTAAGACTCGTTCTTAAAACATTTCGATTTCCCAGATTCATAAATAATTCGTGTAACGACTATAAACAGGCAAGAAAAGGCATTTTTTTAGTGGACATTGTCAAGAAAAATGAAACGTGCGTTAGAGTCTCTCTGCATTTAAATTTATCTTAAAAATACATATTTATTCTTTTTGTGGTTACTTTAAAAAAAATAACCAAAAAGACATAAATGTTCATTTACTACATCGCAACAAAAAAAAACAATTACTATACAATTTCGTCCATTTCCCGCTTTTATTATCTTATATTGGGCTCGCATTGGTCACATAATATTGTAAGGCATAAAAATAACATAACATAATTTCAATCACAATAATATGAATGATATGATAGTAAATATTTTCATGGGAAAGAAAGAAGGGCATGATTATATTATAATATATTTCTTATTTTACTGCAATAACGTTATGATAAAATAGTCCATTTCGAAGTAAGAAATACAACTTCTCGATTATTATATAATACTTATAGCCATGAAAACAATTATATTATAAAATGTATATAATAGAGGCCAGGGCACAAGTGTGTGACTGTAAACACGACTGGTTGTGGGTTCGATTCCTACTCGAGGAAATGAAATAAATATTTCAATGTATATTTTCCTTTCTTCGCTCTGGTGTCAACACACAATGCCTACAATGAAAGTGGGGAACTATACTAAATGTTATAAAATAACAATCTTTATTTTTCCGAAAACTCTGCCATAATGAAGACAAAGATACAAACCGAGCAAAAAATAAAAAAAACCATTAATTATCCGTAACAACAATGCCGAGCATCATATATCTTTATTTTTAAACGAGAAGGGACTTCCGCCTTCTTTGATATAGTCCGAGGGCCTGGCGTGTTCTGAAATGTCAACCATGTTTATGGGTTTAGCGATACGTGACAGACAGACGCGGCAACTACGCGTATCCGGTGTGAAATGTGCCTTATTTATTACGATTTCACGCTTTGAACGGTTTATCTTTTCATTATTTATAAAATAAGGTTGTAACGATTGACCTTTTAGATAATGTGCATATCATTATATAGAGATTAATTTAATTTGTTTTATTATTGTTTTTATTTGCAAATCCAGCATAAACTTATATGTTACTCCGTTCTCTACTTTTATTCTGCTTTAAAAGACACAGAGTGCTAGTTCGGGTATTTAACGTTATATTTGTAGAGCCACCCTGGTAAAATATTTTCAAAGAAAATCATTTCAACATATATTTGAACCTCAAATGGAAATTGAACCATTAACTATCGTCATTTTAACTAATCAATGGTATTCTACAACAGATTTACGCCAACTTTGTAAATTGGTAAGACTATCTAACTCTCTCTGTGGAATACCAGTGGCATTCTTATAGTCAACTAGAGCAAGATCGAACTCTAGAAGCAAATAAATTATCTTATTATGCTTGTGGTTATAATAATATCAACTAGTAATAAAGTTATAAATAAATATATAATAAAATTATAAATAATATAAACCCATGACTTCAATGTCTAGACTTGCTTATATGTTTTAAGTTAATTCAGAAGAAATCCTCGAAAATAATATTAACATATTATAATAATATATAGGTATATACTTATATACATAATAAGCGCTAGGCGTTATTTTCTATGTAAAATGACGGTCAAACACGCGGTGGCATTATTCATCATTACACTGTTATTTTCTAGACCGTAAGCATTTCATTCCTCACGTCATTACCTGGATGCTTTGCAATGTTTTTGTTTATAGTTTATACGGTTCACATGCCGTTTGATGATTGACATCGATATTTACATTTAAGATCTCTTCATTGTATCTAAAAAGTCATTATCGTTTTAAATGAAAATATTAAAGGCGAAGAAATGAAAATATTAATAAATAAACATTTCATTCATTCCCTCGAATTGGGATTGAACCCACAACCGTTGTTACAGTCAACACTCTTCAGACGGTCTCTATTTTTTTTAAATATCGCTTATTCACAAAATAAAATATACATAGATGCAAATAGTGCAAGCATTCTTTCATCTATTTCAGTTCGTTAAATCTAAATATATGAGGAACAGTCACTATTTTCGTAATTCCCAATCCCACACAAACGTGACTTACTGTTTCTATATTTAAACATTTGTGTATAATTTCTAACTTTATTTTGGTTTTCCTATAGAACATTGCTGCAGAAATCAATGAAATCTACAGCTTTTTTGATAATGTTAAAATAAGTAATTTTTTAAACAAAATAATGTGCATGCTATTTTACTCTATTCTCATTGTTTATTTGAAGTGTGATAGAGATATATAGTCTATAGAGCTGTTATTTATGTATATTAGTTATTATTTAATGTAATGCCATTTAAAAAAATCATTTACAGACCATATTCGTGTCTTAAGCAGAATGTCAATTTTATTAACATCTGAATTCTATTAACAATGAAATATTTCATATTTTCATTTCCTCACTCTGGCAGCGTTGGGTTCCAACAACACGCAATGTCTCCACAATTTGACGGAAAGTGAGGAACGGAAGTGTTTTAATGAGAAACTAGTGTCTTAAGGATCCCAGGTTCCCTCTGCATACCCTGATATGTGCGGGATACAGGTGAAGTTACAAAAAACAAATGAATCATACAACCAAAATTTAATAGTTCAATCGGCATGTTCACGGTACAGTTTAAAGTTCATAAATTACACACACATACTGTTCAAATCAAAATACATAAAGAGATGTGTATTTGCAATAAATCATAAATAATACAGAATAAGGCTAGTTTGTTATGAAACGCGTGTTTATGATATTTTCCGTAATATGTAATGCGCCATGAATAACGAATGCATTGGTAGGACGTTGACTCTACTATGATGTAGAGTACGCGTGAAACGGAACAGATTTATATATAATATGTTACAGCATTATAATATATAACCCATATTACTTTGAGCTTCACGCTGACACATTGAGTCATTGCGTGTTGAGTAGCGGAACCTAACGCCGCGGTCCGCCTTGCCAGAGCGGGGACATGAATAAAAATAAATCCTCCGAGTACAGCTACTTACGTTTCCTTGATATTACGTTTAATATTTATATTATTATAATTTTAAATACAGAGTTTGAACTACAAAAAGCCTCAATTTATTTCATTAAACCTTACATAATAATATTTCAAATAAAAACCCACCCTATTCAATATTGAAAGCATTATAAAACACATTTGAAACACGATTTTTCCATATTAAATTTCCATTGTAAAAGTTTTTATCGCTGAATACGAGTTTGCTGTACGATTTTGCGCAGTATTGTACACAGTGCGTGTAAACATGGGCCACGTTACGGCCTGTGGCATGTTGACCAAATAATTCACTTCCAACGATATATATATATATATATATATATATATATAACTTTATATTTAACGTTAGACTATCTGTTTCAGGATGGTTTTGACTATATTTTAAAATGAAATAGTTTGAAATTTAAAACTGTCAGTAGTTTTTTTGTATTTTTTTTAATGGTATACGAGTATGTTAAATAGTGATATCGATCGATTTAACTTCAAAGGTCAATAATTCAAAGTTTTTAATTATAATTTTGACTACAGAATGTTAACACTTGTTAAGTTTTTATTATAGTTTCTTCCGTTACAGAATACATACACATTAATTAAATAATTTTCCACACAATATTTTTTTAAATAACAATTTTTATACTAGCAATCAATAAAAAATATTTAGACTATTCTATATTATAAGAACTATTCATTTTATTATAACAAATTTGCTCAAAATGGGTCACTTCAATGAAAAAGTAGATTTCTTAGAGTGTGCCAGGGTTAAGTTAACCTGTCACATACATAAGGCAGGTTTCCTCTTTTGTATGTAGGTACATATTTTTTAATCTCCATACTAGTTCAATATTAAGAAGGTCACTTTTATTAAGGCAGTCATGCCCTAACGAGGATTACCTTGAAGAGAACTTAAGATTTTCAATACTTTATAATAAGATTAATAGTTAGACAATTGGATTAAAGTGATTTATTAAAATTTATAGAAAATATTTGAAGAATGGAGGCCAGTCGAAATTTATATTTACATATCTTCGCTTTACGCTCTCATATCACGCACGTCTTAACACTAGGTTCCCTTTGCCTACCCTGTTGTGTGCGGGATAAAGCGTGAAGCTGATTTATATGATCTATTTTTATTTGAGGTATTCTTTAAATAAAAAAACCAACCAAAACTATCTTTTTCTGGTAATGGCATCGGGCTGAATCCTGTGCTACAAACGAGTTTGTTTTAAAAAGAGTAGTCAGTTACTTAGTTTTCGGTCTGTTTTAAACAAAGTTTATGTTTAAGTTTCTTTGCTATCTAAAATTTTAGACAAGAAGAACATAAAGATTTTGTTATCTCACAACATATTGCTCTTCTATTGAAATGTGAACTGCATACATTTTATATATTTTTTTTTCAGTTCAAAAACTTTTTGTGATGCCTAGATTTTTAATCAACTATATGCAATTCTTCACAACATGCGTATAAAAAAATAATATCCCATAAGTAGAACATTTCCACACCAGTAGCAAAGCAAAAAAAAACCGTATGAAAGTATGACGCTAACAGAATCATAATTAACATGCCATATTTGATGAGACCCAACCACGTGGCAAGCGTGGCATGATGTCACAAGGATATGACGCCGTTTCCCGTGCGATCACTGTGGACAAATGAAATACGCTTCCCCTATTACGCACAAGCTGGATTTGAACTGAGTGGGTTTTGTTTTATTATAAATATGAGCTGTAATGATGCAATTAGTTAATGCAGCTGTTT